>VZTM01015121.1:93527-121584 GCA_013400555.1 Jacana jacana
GAATGAGAAGTAACTGAAAATAGAGGACCTCAAGTAAAATAATCCATAACAATCAGGCCCCCTGACATGAGATGGAGAGTTGAGAAGTGCTCTGCAATCTGCAATGCAGATCAAAAATCAAGTATTCTTTGCTTGTTTCATCTGTGGACTATCGTACTGCAGAAAACCAAAGTAATAGATACTGTGTAATTCTGCATACATTTTTCCTCAACTCTGCCTTTTTTCAAATAAAATGGACACATTTATTTCATTTTCTTGTGGATGTTGATGAAATTCTAATGGTTTTAATACAAAAATAGAAGGCACAATCAATTCTACCGTGTGTTTCCACTGATGTCCCTGAGCTCTCTCTCTCCCTGTTGAAAACAATCATATGATCATATCCTCCAGGTTAGAGAAATAGTAGTCAAAAGTTTAATAACATATATAGCTGTATTTATTTTTATTTTCATCTCATGAAGCAATCATTGCTTTTTAAAAAAGTACATATACTGGGTGAATTTCTGTATCACTTATCTCAGAGATTTGTATCCTAACCAGCATAAAAAGCTGTTTTATAGCAAACTGGCAACATGTATCTTTGCTTCTAATGAGAGTTTTACATGTGGGTCTGAGAAGGCTTCCTAGGAAATTAAGAAAAAGAAGAATAGTAATCAGTCAAAACAACATGAGAGAACACCAGCCTGGTCTGAGTGAATCAGGCAGTCCCTCCCAAGCAGAAATTACAAGTACTTTAGGTGGCAACTGTGGTGTTTAAAATATCATTCCCCCCCCCTCTCTGAAAGTCAAGATTTCTAAAACCTCTAGGAGAAATGGGGGGAGGGG
Source organism: Jacana jacana (assembly GCA_013400555.1). Taxonomy (NCBI): domain Eukaryota; kingdom Metazoa; phylum Chordata; class Aves; order Charadriiformes; family Jacanidae; genus Jacana; species Jacana jacana. The sequence goes on from VZTM01015121.1 coordinate 94,353, forward strand.
GGGAAGTAGTGAACATTCTGCATAAATCATCCAGTTTGTTTGTCCATGGAGAAAATGGATATTTGTGCAAAGTGTTAAATTAACTCAAACAAGAAAACATCATCTATTTTTCTCTGGAGAGATGGCAGCAAAAACCAGCCATCAGACTCCAAAATCATAGAACACAACGGTTTCAGACTTCACCCAGTAGCTACTGGAGGAAGGATAATTTCAGGATAATGACGCTTCGTTTTTTAAATAATCACATACTTATCTATATGTGTGTGTGTATATATTTTTATATGTATATTAAAAACCCCACACCAAATTGCTCAGTTAAGAGGCCACCCATCTTTGCCAGAAATCATGGTTTTAGCTCGCTAGTACAAATTTCAGAGAGCTGGTGCCTGCTGGAGTGGGGCAACACGTTGAGGATTCATTGGAAGATTTCATACCTGTAATCACAGTGATGAACTCACGAGCAGTCTCCTTGAACAGATTAATAATGAAACTGCAACTACATCTCCCTTCTGATATTAACTCTTTCCCCTTTATTTACGCAGAAGGCAGGAAGTAATGGTCTTCCTCATGCTGCTAAATTACCTCAGGGATCCTTTCAAAGAAAGAGAAGGTTCTTAAGAGTATGATTAATTTCCTGTAACTCCAGATATTGCAAAGTAGACATCTGCAGCGGAGTGGGCCTTAGGCTACCTCTGCACCCAACGATAAAATAGGCTTGTTTAAAAATACCAGAACAACCGTATTGGCTCTGACTGAAGTTCCACCTGCTACGTCTGCCTGTCTTCAGTGGATGCTCAGGGGGCAACACAAGAAGAGGAGACACGTAAGCACTTCCAATGTCCATTCATCTCCGAGGATTTCCTGAATAAGATGGGGTTTCTCCGGTCTGGTAAATCTCTGCGCATTCAACAGTGTTAGTGGTCAAGCAATCAGCTTCTAAACACTTGGCCTTATGTAGCAGGGATCTCTGCACAAGGTGGACTTTCAAGAGGGTGAAGGACAGAGCCTTACAATGGTATAGCTCCTTATGGTGTTCTTTGGAGGGTTTTCAGGAGGACAACCAAATCCACAGCTGGGCTAGCAGGTTTTTCACAGCAGTGCTATTTAGAGTCATGAAATCCAATTCCTGTAGCACATCAATGGTGCTGAGATACCGCACAGCATTTCCACCTTTAGGAGTCTAACTGTTTCTCATTGGTCTCTTTCTCCTAGTGATGGGCAGGTGCACTTGGAATATATAAAAATATACACACACATAAACAAACTTTTTTGTTTAACAAGTTTACGCACACAAGAAACATTACTCAGTGGAAGGCGTGACTGTAGTGAATGAGTTTTCTCATACAAGTGAAGATACACCCAGGGGTGAAGTGGTTGAAGAGCTCAGGTCCTAGTGGCTTACATAAACGGTGTTAACATTTTCCATTATCTTTTTGCTATGCAGCCAGCTTCTACACTTTGACAGTTTAATGAGTAAGACGAATGCCTGGAGGGAAAAAAAAACCCCACCAACCGCACAGTTCTTTTGTTGTAATGGAATAAGAAAGCTGAACAATATGGAGCTGGAGCTTCACAGGTCAGCTTTGCATTTTGACTACCTTTAGCTCTTAACTATTTTTTTATGCACAGGACTATACAATACGATGTCCCCAGCTAAGAGTTGGAGGCCAAGGCAAATCAATTCCACGCAGAACAGAGTTTATTCAGAAAAGGTCAACCAAGTGATGCAACTGAGAGCTAAACAAGGACAAATGAGCTGCCAGCTGCAACTTCACAATAGGTGATTTGTGCAAGCTGGAACCTCTGATCCATTGTCTGTGTTAAATTCTAGTCCAGGGCAGGCCATGACAGCACATGTAATGAGGAATCCTACCATTTTCTCTTCCTCAGACCATCGCTGGATTCTCAAACAGCTTTGAGCACTTCTTGCAACACACTAATAGCAGATAGTAGAAGGTCACTCTTTTTTTTGCTTTCAATAGATGCTAGTGAAGTAACAGAGGGCTGGCAGGTATGAGTTTATACACAGGGACCTAAGACACACAGAGTTTACAATTATACCTTCACAGAAGTATGGATGGAGCTTAGTCTCACCTTGGTCTGTCCACACAGTGAATCTGCCTCTGAGTGTGGCTCAGGGACACTCCTCCAGAAGAAGCATGAGAATATCCATTTTATCCAAAGCAGGGAGACAAAGGCAAGACATCTACCTTATGTCAAAAGCACATGTAGAGGCTCGTTCCTAAACTGGAGAGCCAACTCAGTCATGGGGTCATGAGGTCTTGAGCATTGTATGGAAATCAGAAACAACAAACACCACCACCAAAATTCCCATTCTAGCCCATCTCTCCCATTTCCTAATAATAGTTTCCCTCCAGCGCTACATATTTCAGACATCCCCTTGAACTATCCATCCTTCCCAACAGTGCAGTTTGTAGTATCACCATTGTTATGTGGGTTTACTCTCTAGATCGGCCACGGTGTTATTTCACTGTTTGAAAGGCTCATCAACCCACAAACCTAGGGAGGAACGTTGATTTAAAGGACAGGAGGTGTTTTCATTTAAGACCAGATTCGCTGACGTGATTTCATGTGAACAGAAAAGGCACTCCATCTGTTTAGCAAAACTTGGCAAAATGAGAGGTTCTACAGAGTATATTTTTATCTGCCAAGTGTACAAAAAAAAAAATATAAAAATATCTAATTTAGAAACCACGATCAGCAAATCGTATTTATTGTACCAACTGTATAAATTCAAAGATTTAAGTATCCTGATGAAGCATGGCACTGTAATGGTCATTACTGAGAGTCTGCTGAGAACATGTCATGTAGAAGTGACAGATGCAGGACTGAGGTGTGCCACTCTTCTGAAATATGAAAAAAACCCTCAATGGGATGTTCTCATAGTGACATGTTTCTGTTCATGACTATGCCTGTCTCACTAGCATTCCTCTAAAACTTTACGCTGTTCAGTTTTCCCTTTCCTTACTCTTCAGGGCATCCCAGGCTGGCAGCACGGAACCACCGTGGCAACGCCATCAGGCTGACCCCTGTAAATGCTTCTAGTATCTAACAGGATCGTGGGATCTGCCCTGACTTCATACCACCAGCAGCCCTGCTCTCCAGTCCTCCCTCAGACCCACATACTCAACATCTTAGTGACTCCAGACAGATGTGCTATGGATTTTCAGCCAGTTCAGAGCTGATGCCATGGAGAGACTGTTTTGATGAAGATGTTCGGAGGGTTGTTAACTCCCTGTATAATGTAAAGTCTGAGGAAAGTGATTATTGCTACCAGGGGAATTGATATTTCGTCCAAAACCACTAGCACCACTTCTGGTGTAGTCACTCCCACTTCTAAGCTAAAATTACTTCATTTGGTAATTTCTTGAGGTTCTGCAAAAGCACCCATTTATGGGATCAAGGCACTGGAGCAACTTCTTACTGAAACATGTTACACATGCAGCATCGTAAGACATGGATGGACCAGGAATAATAGCTACTTGTGAAAAAAAAAAACACCACCCCCCCTCAAAAAACCCCAAACTCCCTGTGTGGCTCTCATCACTTTCATAAATGAGCACTTTGCAGCCTCGTTTACACAGCCTGGTCATTTTTTTGCTGTAAATTTTGGAAGAACTTGTCATCCTCTGGACACCTAGAGTAAATGTGGGAACCTTTAGATATGTTTATATATCTCATCCATAAACCATTCACCAAAAAAATCCCCAAAACAACTAAAAGCCCCCAAAACCCCCCAAAACATCATGTTTTCTTTGTACAGCAAACATACAAAGTAGATACGGTGCTTAGGGACAGAGTTTAGTGGTGGACTTTGTAGCATTAAGGTTAATGGTTGGAGTCATAGAATCATAGAATCATTTAGGTTGGAAGAGACCCTTGGGATCATCGAGTCCAACCATCAGCCCTACTCTATAAAGTTCTCCCCTACACCAGATCCCTCAACACCACATCTAATCTACTCTTAAACACAGTCAGACTCGATGATCTTAGGTGTTTTTTCCAACCTAAATGATTCTAGGATTCTAAATAATCCCCTCTACCGGGCCACAGAACTTGTTGGACTGTCTACATAGCTTCTTCATACCTGAGAGTTCCTCTGTATCCTCAGCCTGGAACTGCACCAGGCTTAAGAAATGAGACTTTTTTTCAATTATAAGGCCCAGTGGCAGTAATACAAACTGTGCCACAGCGTACAACACAGCCAGTTTTATTTTGGGAAGTACAAGCAAGCAGCGCTAGACTGCCCGGCATGTCACTTGAGGCAGGGGGAAAATCAACCAACATCATCACCTCTATTTAAATACTGTGCTATCCCAACATCTGAAAATAGGAAGCGCTAGGAAGGTGGCTTGTGTCTAGCTCCAGCTTCAATCACGGGAATGCTGATGCTCAAGGTTAACTTTATGCCTGCGTGCAGTAACTGGGTTGCGTGGATGTGATGAAAGCTCGCTCCTAAGTGCCCCAACCAGGCAGCTGGAGGAGCAGCCCCCGTGGCTGCAGCCAGCAGGCTGACGCCAAGAGTATACGTTAAAATGAATCGCTCGTCCAAGTATCATTATAAATGGAAGCGCTTGTTGATGTGACCCGCTGGGAAAATCAGAAGGGAAACGGTGAGAATCGCTGCCGTGCCATTACTGTGGAGGGATATTTGGAGATGTAACGAGGCCAAATCCCCTGTTTCCAAGAAACAGAATCGTGCAGTGCACAGAAATAAATAACCCCCAGGGCAGGGAGAGCCTCACCTTTGCAGTTCTGGATAGAAAGCAAGTTGTCAAATACGCTTGTCTGTCATGAAACTTTCATCTACTAAAAGAATGATGAATTGAAATTGACTACTCAAAATTAACAGCAGCCAGCCAAGGAAAATCTATAGCCTGTGTGCACTCAGCAGCACGGGCAGCAAGGCGAAACACTCCTGACTTTATTTTGGTGGCCAAAGCAGCTGCGATTAAATCACTTTGTCAGAGAAGATTTCATATACTATTTAAGCTACAAATGTGCATTTAACTCCCATCTTGCAGACTACAGTCTATATGGTGTTCAATTTGCAGGTTTCTATGGAACTCCTGTGGGGAAATGTCTAGATTGAGCTGAACATCTAGTGCAACTCATCTAGTTCAACTGCTGCAGTCACTGAAGGACTAAGGAAGGATTCAGATGGCCACACACACATAGGCACCTAGTGCCACTAGTGCCCTGAAATATATCCCCTAGGCAGCATCAGCTATTCTATAGGGGCCACGTCACTGTCCACAGGCTGGACATTAGGAAAAAATTCTTCACAGCGAGTGGTCAGTCACTGGAATCAGCTGCCCAGGGAGGTGGTGGAGTCGCCATCCCTGACTGTGTTGAAGAGTAGATTAGATGTGGTGTTGAGGGATCTGGTGTAGGGGAGAACTTTGTAGAGTAGGGCTGATGGTTGGACTCAATGATCCCAAGGGTCTCTTCCAACCAAAATGATTCTCTGATTCTTGTATGATTCTATGTCTATTGCAGATTCTGTTACATCTGTCAGTCCTGCAGTCTTGGTTAACCTAAAGCATCTTAAAGGGCACAGGGCACCTATGTGAGAGCAACTAAATCCCATTCCACTGACAATAATGGGAGCTCAGACTTACGTGTAAACACAAATATTAGGGTGTGTACTCTGTGAGTTCCACCCCATGAATCTATGAGACCTCCAGTAACAGTGCAGCTGCTCCTAAGCACTTCTAATTTCAGCTATTCATTAGCACTTCTAATCACAGCTCTTAGCTTTTGCTCTGAAACTCCAGGTTCAGCCCCACCTGCCTGGTTCACAGAGGTGGCCTCCACACACACACATTAAGCAGAAATGACCCAATCAAGCCTTTATTAAGAGCAAATCCGGAACGGCGGCATTATGATCAGTGAACGAAGCCATACTGAAACATCTGCCAGCCCAAGACGCTCACATCTTTCTCACCTGCAGAGATTCATCATGGGTAGACGTCCCAGTCAGACATAAAGAGTGAGCCAAGGGAAAAATAATCTAACCAGGTAATCAATTTAACTCCTGTTTACCAAGTTCTGAGCCGAACAACTTAACACCGAATACCTTTCCCCCAGACAAAGAGGCCACACACAGAATGGCTACCATTGCAAAAGGCAGGGAGGTTGCTTTGATAAAAGGCCTGTGTGGCTTCTGGAATAGAAATGAACACAGTACAAATAAGCTGGACAAAAAAGAAAGTCTTCTAGTCAGCGATGAGAGAGCCATCTCCAATAAAGTTGCACAGCTACATCCACAAACACACCTAGAAAGCTCACGTTTTGTTTGAAAAAAAGCTCCAAGAAGACTGGGGTAATTTAAAAATGAAATTGTTCACAGCATCTGGCACGGTCCATTGTCTCACAATAGTCACAAATCCTTATTTTGAGACACTTGCACTCATGTCAGGTTCACAGAGGCGGATCCGTACGGGGACAGCATCAAAACAAACAATGATGGAAATAGCACTGTAAATGAATGGTCAGCTTCAAGGTGGCAGAAACACTGCACAAACATACCATCAAGCCTTCAATGTTTTCTTATCAAAATGATGGGGAATAATTTCCTGAAAAATGAACTTGACATTTTTCAACATTTGAAAGGAAGCTTTCCAATCTTTTACTTTTGGTTTTGGTGCATGAGGACTTCCAAGTTAATGTTAAGATGAATGTAATCTATAACATAGTGATAAAATTAAGTTATGAATTTAATTGGTTCTCCAAATAAATTTTCCAAATTTTCATTACATTGAGAAATCCACAATTTAAAATGCCTGTTTTCCCCAATTTATGTGTGTCTTTCACCACTATACAAAAATTGCAAGCACATTCATAGACTTCTCTCAAGACACACACACGTGTATTTACTTCGTAGATATGTGCTTTTCAGAGCTGAAAAGAGAACCAGATCCCTAATACTGAAGTAGTGTTCAAAGGTCTGAAATAAGCCTTAGGTGTGTGTACTTTGTTTTTGTCACAGAGGGAGCACTTTTGCACCTTAATCTCATTAATTATAATTAATTATAATATATATATAATTATAATCATAATTTCCCCCTGTACTCAGGACTGGTGAGGCCGCACCTTGAGTCTTGTGTCCAGTTCTGGGCACCTCAACACAAGAGAGATATCGAGGTGCTGGAGCGAGTGCAGAGGAGGGCAACGAAGCTGGTGAGAGGACTGGAGAATAAGGCTTATGAGGATCAATTGAGGGAGTTGGGGTTGTTTAGTTTGAGGAAGAGGAGGCTGAGGGGAGACCTCATCACTCTCTACAGATGCTTGAAAGGACATTGGAGAGAGGTTGGTGCTGGTCTCTTCTCACGGGCAATTAGCGATAGAACAAGAGGGAATGGCTGCAAGCTGCAGCAGGGTAGGGTTAGGCTGGACATCAGGAAAAAGTTTTTCAGAGAAAGAGTAGTCAATCAGTGGAATCAGCTGCCCAGGGAGGTGGTGGAGTCCCCATCCCTGACTGTGTTTAAGAGTAGATTGGATGTGGTGTTGAGGGATCTGGTGTAGGGGAGAACTTGTAGAGTAGGGCTGATGGTTGGACTTGATGACCCCAAGGGTCTCTTCCAACCTAAATGATTCTATGATTCTAATTTAGGCTCAAATGACAAAGTTCATGCAGGAAAGTCACAATTACCAGCTACTATCTTTCAATCTACACTTAAAACCTAACCTGCAAAGACATGTAAGTCCACATGCTCACTCGCTCTCTCCTAAGTTGCTTTTACTGTTGTCTAGCATAATTGTGAAGTTTCCTCTGAAAAGCAGTAAGAACTTATTTACATCAGTTGAGCATAAAGCTATCCACAGCTGATTTAGATGAGACCTCCAGGCAGGAACACGTCATTGGTAGCCCAGTGCTGATAGCCATATAAAGAAGTTATCTGAAGTGTGACGAGTGACCAGAAGGGGAGTTTGATTCATGCTTCAGAATGGCACAGAATTTCAGAAACCCTCCTCTCAAATGAGCGTTGCTTTGGCCAGTTGTGACCGACCACTAAACCCTTACAATGAGAAAAAAGATCAGAGGAGACCCGTAGCCCATGAAGCCCAGGGAATAATACAGGGTGTGAATGACTAAAGCTGTTGTAAACAGACTTCATCTCAACACGAAGGGGACAGGAGAGTGGCCTTTGTTTCAGATAAACGTCTATCATCATCAGTTGAGTGGATCGACTTAAGTTTTTTGAAAGAGTGTGTCTCCCTGACTTAGCCAGACCAGCATCGGGGAACTACATACACGGGTCAACCCAACAGAAAGTATAAACCCTAAAGAACTAACAGAAGAATTTTGAAGACTGCAACAGGTTTCAGCTGGCTCCAATCTACATATTATTCCCCAATAACTGGGGATGCCCAGTGTCATGATGGGGAGGAGTGAGCAAGTGGCTGGGGTGGTACTTAGCTGCATACCAGGTTTATACCACAACAAAGAGCATCAACAAAGAATAAGAAAATAAGACCATTTTTCACACCTTCCCAGTTTTGTGCTGTTCTAAGTACTGGAGAATCCTCGAGCAACAGTAGAAATTATGGCAATCTCCAAGTGATGTCGGGTTAGTTGGAGACTTGACAAGCATCTTTGAGAAGTTGTGTGTTGGAATCCATCCCTGGATGCATTCCTCCCACACCCACCGACATGTTCCTTAAACCAGAGCTTCCCCAGAGACTTGAGCAAACAATATCAGAGTAGTATGAACCAGAATTTGTACAGGTGTAATCCTGCACCACTTGGAATCAGGAGGTTTACACCATTCCTGTGAGATAAGTCTTTCACCGTACTGTAAAGTGACCAGAATGAGGGCAAGGAATCAACCCCCACCTCAAAACTCACCAGGGGAGAACAAGCCATTTTCCATTCCGTGTATCCCAGGACTTCATGAAATGAAGTATGTGACAGCTAATCTACTATCTTGCCTTTATTGGGCTGTCTTAATAGCCTTAAACACCAGACATGCAAATTCCAACCTTCAAAGAGACTGAAGGAGAGGAAAGAGAAGGAAAATAGGGAATGTAAGTTTTATACTGATACAATCAGCACAGTAGCACTGGCCATCCACCTGCTGGTTTATTTTTTGGACAATACTCCTGTTTTCATATCAATAATCTTTTGACAGGGACCAAATGATTTCCATGGAGATCAAAAGTGAGTAGGATCAGATGTAAGCCAAGGCTTGTCGTCTTGAGTGGAAATATATAAAATGGGAAAGTCAAAGAAAAGAAGCAAGACCAAACCCACGGAACTGAGGATATTTCTTCCTCTGAGTTCCCATAAAAATCCAAGCCATAAATTCAGTACCCATATTGTACAGATATACAAAATCACAATTATCCAGTCATACTGGATATTAATGCAATTTTAGCCAAACCATATCAGGAGATTACATCAGGAACATCTTCAGCTGAGTCATTGTAGAAAATTCCTTCCATTTCAACCAATTACTCTTATATAAAAGAAAGTCAAGTAATAATTAAATTAAATTCTTCTTCAGGTTCACCCACAAAATCATGCATTCCCATCAAGCTCAAAAGCTGCACCCAAGCAATTGTGAAGGTGATATCCAGGGAATCTTCAAGGAACCAACACCCAAAAGAAAGAGTGGGTTCTATTGCTTTCCACCTCTGAAAAAGTATCACTTGGCTTAAGTCACTTCAGACTGAATTTACAATGTCAGTCACTCAGCAATTCAGTGAAATTACACATACATGAAATTCTCAAAAGCACTTTATGCCATCTGTTTGGGATACTTAGTGTGAACACATTTGGGGGGTGAAGTTAGTAATTATAGGGGACGGAAATTAACATATTGGACTAATTAACAGCCTCTTCTGGAAAAGAGACAAGGAGGATAACCAATTACAAAACTTTTATGTTTACTGTTCTCCCAGCTATAAATAAAGACTGTTCAATATGGCTCTCCTTGGGAGGGGGTTTATTGATTTTTTTTCCCCTCTAAAAGATGTTATCTGCATGCTGTGAAAGAATGGGAGCCAGAGAAAGGACTCAGACATTGCAGACTCTACGGTCTGGTTTTATACATCCACACTGACGAATGGAGCCCACCAGCGTCTCGGTGTGATACATCCTTATCGGTAGGAGGGTTCAAAATGGAGGATGCACACAGCTCACCCCATTTTGGACAGCAAAAAATTAGAGCAGACATAGTCCCAGAATCCCGTTATCCTTGGATCCCTTGGAAGAAAAAGCATTTTGCTTCTGCTCCATTTTAGGTTCTAGTTTAGGATGAAATCATGTCTTGGACTGTAACTGTACCAACTGGAACTTTACTGACTATGAAGAGGAGATCATTATATTCCAGAGCTCCATGTTTAATGAGGAGAGTCGTAGCTGAATAGTCTGGACCATTTTGGAGATTCAGCAGTTGCCATGGAAGACAAAAGGAATACGTACTGGTCAGAAGCACCATGTGGATGATCCACCACACTGGGGAAAGTACCTCGGCTCATTCTAAGCAAAAAAAGTGAACTTTTGTCCCTAGTATGTCCCAAAGTTCTGAATCTGGGCTTATTTCAAATTACTCTGTGCAAGAAGCAGTTTAGGGGTTTACTCTATGCATAAACCCATGCTCAGAGCAGAGTACAGGTTCACAGGATTTCAAAACATCCCCATGTTGGATTGTATCTGTGTAACAACCAAGTGTAATTAATTTCAGAGCAGCGTGTTACCTTTTTCATCAGTGCCATTTTACACTGATAGTACAGCAAGAGAGGCTTCTGTGACTTCTCTCCTCCCTTTTCATATTAAAATGCTATTATAGTAGTTGTGCTTAGCCTGAGGAGACACTCTGTGTTCATGCATCAAGCACGTAGCCCAGAAAATTATTTTTTGCAACAACTGAGAAGTAAATTGTTTGCCAACTTCTCAGGCAGCCCAGTGCAAAATTTGGTTTGCTTGGGTGTTGTTTTTTTTTCAATAGAAGCTCTGGACAAGAAAAAGCATATTATGAATTAATGACAACTCCTACAATAATATTTACAAAAATAAAAATATAAAAGGCAAAGAACACCTTAAAGAAATGCCCGATATTATGGAAGGTTTCATGGAACCTCATCTATCTTTCCTTTGTTTCCAGCTACAGAATGGAATAGATGCTCATTAGAATTTCTACAAGCAAATATGCCACATGAGGCAGAGTTACTCCCTGGAACACAATGGCACAAGTTGCAGAGCTCAGACTAGATTCATAATACAGGTCAACACACCCATTTATATGCAAATTCAGAGGCAGTTAAGGCAACACAACTTTCAGACTTCAGTCTGATCGGCTTATCTAGACCAGCTCATTGTCCTTAAGGAATTGATACAGTCAGAGTAAAACACAATTGATCTAATATATTATACCAAAAGATTTTTTTTTCTTCCTTGAGCCTCATTTCCTCTGCCATTTCTCCAGGTCTGAGAATAGGCTGAGCTGAATGATAACATCTACATTATTACAAGGTATTTTAAACTTCTGCCTCTAGGAAGATTTACCAGGGGGAAAGAAAAGTGAAGGGGAAAGAAAGAAACTTGCTTTTTTTCCCCCAGTGCAAATTGCAGGGCAATTGCCCACTTATTGCAGGTCACACACCCCAGTCACGCCACAGAGGAATGGCTCTGACTCTGCTTCTCCCGCTTCCAAAGCTAAGCTGGATCCAGTTGCACGTCACTTACAGTATCATTTATGTGCTGGTGCATTTTAGCCAAGAATCAAGCACAAGAAGCAGTGCTTTGCCCTGCTTTCAAAAACCACTATGAGGGAAGCAAAGGTACCATATTCCCCTGACTCCTCCTTGCAGTTTTCCCTTCTAGAGAGTATGTGAGGGTATTTACTCCCTAAAGTGCCCCTGCCCTAACTCTCTGTCAGAAAAGCCTTCTCTCCTAACCAAAAAAGTTAGATGTCAGGTTTTGGAGATTTGATGGCGAGACCACGAAGCAGAAATGGTAAAAGGGCCACAGTTAAACAAATGTACTGTGTTCTGATTTGAAGAAATGGTGTTTTTTCACAGTTAATATGCCATTGATCTGGCTGAAATGATCCGAGGTTCATCCCCCAGCTTATATGAGCTGTCAGTCTGCTTAGGGCATCCCAGTTACTATGGTAAATGCCACACAAGGGCTGGATTTTCCCAGCACATCCCACCTCCCTTCGCCCACCCAGACGGGATGTCCCACGCTACATGTGGAGAAATGCAGCCAGCCTTTGGCAATGAGTCTCAAGGGTCCAGATACAGACACTTTAACTGTAGTAACCTTCAACTATCACATCAGTCGGGGAGTACAGACAGTTTAACAGATTAAATCATGATAAGGGCTGTTGTTATTAGTCCACCTGCAGCTCTTTCCAGGTGTGCAAATTTCAAATTTACATTGTTGCCAAAGAAAACCCAAGGCCGGAGGAACTGTGTTTATCTCAGCAGGAAAAGATGTTCCTGGAGCAAGGACACCTTGAAAACGGATCCTACAGTAACAAGAAGCCAACAAGAAATGGAGAAATAAATACCTGTGACATTGGTGCGGGCTGACAAAGCTTCACAGTACTTTTCCAGGAGAACAGACAAGGGCAGGTTCACGGAAGATTCACAGTGGAGAACTATCTGAATGAAACAAAATAAAGCAAGCAGTGAAGCAGCAGCACAAAATAGGTTTTTCTCATTCATAACTACAATAATCCCCAGCACTTGCATAGCAGTTCCCATTCATGATCCGTTCAGGTTCAGACATCCCCTCATGACAGAGATTTATCCATGACATCAGCTGGGATTCATCTGACTAAGTGTAAGCAAATGAACCACCTATTCTGGGCCTCCCCTTGTGGGAGCTAGTCAATAGTATTATTAGCAAAGCTCAGGACACAATTTATCTCACCTAAAAGCAGATGCCTAAAATAGAGAAGGTAAATCACATCCCATTAAAGATGATGTCTGGAAAGTTTTCAACTAACTTTTAATGGTTACATGGGTGCTAAAGATCCCTACATCGAATCAGAGAGCACACCCGAGAGAGACAGCATTTGGCAAAGGAAAATTTGGAAGACTTGAGGAAAGTGCTTTCACTGACTGTATAGGAAAAGCAGGCATCCCTGTAAGGTGATCCATTGCTCCTGTTAGCCAGTTAACAAGACATGAGCTCTCAGAATTCGGAGTGCTGAATCCTCCACTGCAGGCAAATGTTAGGGAGAAAGACAGTGGTAATATCAACACAGACACTTCAAGAAAGCTGCAAGTTCAGTACAGGATAATAGTATGTTGCCCAAGTAAATTTTAGGAAACATGCATTTAGAGTTGAATCCAAGGCATATGTTGTCATTTTCACACTGAAAAATGAAATTACTCAAATGCCCACGGCAGACAGAGGAAAGAAGCCCCCAGCAATGTACATCTCAATGTACAGCTGAGCTGGGATATGGCCTGGGGCAAGAGAAGCTCTTGAGAGGTCCTTTAAGAAAGGCAGAATTAACCATGGTGAGAACATTCAGGAGCGACACATCCATGACAGAAACTTCCATTTTCAAACCGTGAAACAAAATCTTCCTGGCTATTTCTGAGGGGGTATAAAGCTGTGGTAACACACAAAATGCCTTTGCTTTCCTATTTTACTCAGAATGACTCTAACATTACACAGGAAGCTTTTACCCAGGGAAATGATCACACTCATTGAATGTTGATGTTAAATTTCAGTGCTTTAAGATGTGTTAAGTGATTGCAGAATCCTTTTTATGTCACTGAATTCCTTGTCACTTAATAACAAGTGGAGTAAAGGATCATGACAATAGAATTCATCAGCATTGTTGGTCTCTAAAGAACAACTGTTCTTCATACAATACCATTTCTATCAGTTTCTCACTCTGCCATTATTTTACAAAAGAGACAGTCTTGAACAAAAAGCCTTTCTCAGCCTTCATTCTTTTCAAACCAACCCCAAGAAGGTGCTGATTCTCCTCCAGGGAGACTTCAACACCTGCCTCCCGGAGCAAAGCATCCCAGGGTACTGGACCATGCATGGTCAGGTCAAAGAGACAGCAGAAGGCAATGGCTCCGTTTTGCAGCCAGGGCAGATGATGCCCTGATGTCTCACGAGGCCCAGGACTCCAGCTGAGCCTGGCAGAAAGCAGACTCTGTAGTGGTCACCTCTCAAGTCAAGACCCGGTCACGTGAGTTGACGTAGCAGAGGCATTTCTTCCCTTCCATCCCTTCAGCCTGCTGCCACCTCACAGGCCAAAGCGCTGTCTCACTTCAAAGAAGAAACTCGAGACACCTCCCATGTACTGTACATAGGCTGGATGTTCAGCTGTCCGCTTCGCAAGACGATGGGAAAGAACAGACAGAGGTCAAGCTCGGCACAGCGTGTGTAGGAACAAGAAAGGTTAAAAGTCTCTAGGGTCAGCTCAGGTTCATTTGGCTGGAGGAGGGAAAAGCTCTTCCACATCTTATGTTACTTTTGCTTTCATTTTCTCTCTGCTAAGCACAGGGAACAGCTCTCTCATGGGTGGTACTTTTAAAATAATCACACTTAAAGCAGACAAGCCCTAAAAGCCTAAGAAACACTCCAAAATAAGAAGCAACAACAACAACAAAAATTAAGTAATGAGAATTATAATAGTAAACAACTGGGCCTGTGACTGTGTATATATTTTGGAATATTAGTTGCTTTGAGTAGCTAATGCACTACTTCACTTCAACTGCATTTCTCTTATGACAGCGACTATTCCACAACCTCTTCCCACCAATTCATTTTCTACACCCATTTATCTGGAACACGTACAGAAACGTCTATCTTAATTTCTCTGAGCCGCTGTGGACATTTATGCACAAACAAAAATAAAGCACCGAGATTAAGGTGAAAAGTCCTTTACTGTCTAAAGCAGAGGAATCAACTAATAGTCTGCAGCCTGTTCTGACCCTTCACAACAATGTATGAAGCCTTCATTGAACTTCCTATCCACATCTGAGAGGACTTTGAGAAAGGAGTGGATGCATTGTTCTAGTGGATCACTGTCTGCGCCTCTCATGGCCATTTCCTTAGACCTTTCCCCTTGGCTGTGGTCACCGCCCTTCATTAATCCATGAAAGGTCTTCATCTCTGCCAGAGGGCTTGCAACTACAAGACACAGTCAGAGGAACTCACCATCAGATCACCTCTAGATATGGGAAGGGCAGATGAAAAGGGCAACAACCTAAGAGAGAGTAACGTCTTGCTCTAACAGTAGCGTGTGTTCCTCTGAAAACAGGCAGCCTCCAATCTTGCAGGCATTTATTTTGGCAGAATTTGTTCCTTGTCCCAGAAGTACTTTCATAAATTACTAACATGAAATCATAAAAACACATATGCACCATTAGCTGGTATATATAATGTGCCTCAATGGATCTATATGGAGAGCTCTGGGCACTGACAAATATCTAACCCATGATAGCGTTGCCTCCTCTCAGTTCCTATCAGAATTTGTGGTTATTTCCTGCAGGTTAGACAGGATTTGTAACTTAATTTTAAAAACAATTAACATAGAGTTCTGGTTTGAAAGATTATTGTATTCCACTAAGTAATGAGATAGAGATATAAATGAACACTGGTGCAGTAATTCTGGTACTGTAATACTTCATACTCTAACTTGCATTGGAAAGGTTGTTTTCTTCTCTCCAACAGTAAGAACCGGCTACAGTCATATGAACATGCTCCCAGAGCCATAAACAGGATCCAAAACCTGCCCATATAGGCATGGGGTTGCTACAGAGATACTAAGGACCACATCTTGTAAGTTTAAATATCTGGAACATCTGGCATAAGGAGCAGCAGAGCAGATGAAGTCAGCATGACCGAGAACTGAAGGAAAGAGTGGAAGTGGGGAAGGATGAGCCATGACAGTGCAGTATTTGCTGCCAAGACAGGGGAGGTGATCTTGGAGGCAGAGAATGCTGCCAAACACGGACCGATGCATACGCTCCGGTTTTCCCCTTCTCACATGAGAATTCCCAGGTTCCATATTCTAGCTATCTAATAAAAGTCTGCTTCTTAGAAAAAGCTGCTACACCTCCCTGTAACACACCTGCTTGTGTCATGCTGAATAAAAGCAGAGGTGCTTCCATCTGAGCCATAGCCTCGAAGTAACAGAGCAAAAACTCTCTCTTTAAAAACAAGGTAGTATCTAGTACTTATGAGGTCCTGGAGAAATCTATCCCGTGGAACTATAATCACAGAAGAGCAGTGGGATTTATCTTAAATAGCTCAGACTTCAAAACAGAGAGAGAGCAACAGCTGAGCTCATCACGCAGGGATTCCTTTGCAATTCATGAAGAGAAGTGGGAATTTTTGAGATGGAGTTCATCTGCTATAGTTTAAATCTGTAAGTTGAAGTGAATCAGTCCCTGACCTCCTCCGATGGCATTAACGGGGTCTCACCTACGATAAGGGCAGAGCAACTTAGATGAATCCTTCCTAAATTTTCCTTAGACAAAAGGAGAGGGAAAAACCCTCTTAGAGGTGTTGGCTTCAGCAGACAGGAAAACATCACTACTGTTTCTTTTCTTGCACTGAGCAAGACGAAGCGACCTTCCAACACCAATAATTTTGTAGTTCTCAACCACAAAACATGTGCTCAATCCACAGTTGACAAAGAGAGTGATCTGTTTCGTGTCTCCATTTCCCCGTGGAAAGGAGATCTCAGTCTAAACTGAGCCCTCTGTCCTCCTTATGCAGTCAAAGTGCTTTCCCCTCCTGAGTTGACATCGGTGGTAATGGTGTGGATCTTGTTAGGAGGATGCTTATTCCTACCCTTCACGTCTGGGAAGCAGCACTGCTCCTAAGACTCCTGCTGTACCTCCTCCCAGGGGTTTCTGTAAAACATCTGGGAACGCTGAGCCCTTAAATTCTACCTCGTTTCAACATCTGCAGTTCAGTGAAATTGCTTTCGGCACCCAGAAAGCTGCTACTTGGTATGTGGACTCGAAGATAAATGAAAAAATAAAAAAGAGAGAGAGAGAAAGGGAAAACCTGTCTTTACTTTTTAGTTCTTCAATCAGACAATGCAAATAAATCGATTTGAGAAATACTCCTGGTGCACAGGTAACTTTTTAAAGTTAATTTTCAAGATTTCTACAATGAGATGGAGTGTTCACCTGAAGCTTGGGAAGGACTGTCTTGGAGCAGGAGTCCAGTTAAACACAAAAACTGTTAGTGTGTGTCCACAGAAGCTCCCTCAGGGAAACACACGCATCTGACTGCACTGTGAAAATAAAATTAGTGAAAGAGCTTGATGCCAGCACTTGTGTGTGAAAAGAGATGCTCTGGGACAAACACGAGGCATTCAGTGAAATGAGCTTATAACAAATGCCAACACTCATCTGAGCAGCTCTTTTTCTCTAACAAGAGATGGCAACACACAGGAGAGCCAGAATATTTGCTGACTACTAATCACCCGAAGGAACCTGCACAACCAGGAGAGTGAAGAATGCTATTTAAAGAGGAAATCAGAGAACAGCCTCAGAATGGAGGGGAAGGCATTCTTTTCTGTGGCCAGGATGGATTTACATTTACTGTCGTGTGGTTACTCCATACACAAGATGTATGCAGAAGAGAGGCTTATTAAAGGACAGTGCTAAGAGAGCCAGCATGGTGGAAATCCTTTGCTTGCTGAAGAGCCAAAAAAGGTCAGTCCTCCACTTTAGGATATCTTTGGCCTTTCTCAGCTCAGTAACATAACTTTGCTCGTGCAGTGGCATTTGGCAGTACACAATCAGTTGGCTCTGCTTCCATTTGGGATTGAAGGTCTAAATACAAGTTTTCACAGGAACCTGCAACCTGAACCCTGAGCCAGCTAAGGTTACAGTAAAAGGAAAGGCTGCTAGCACAGTTCAAGAAAAACAGTCTCCTTTTCAAGTCATCCTTCAGCTCTTTCTGCTCCCTGTCCTTGTCTCTAAGTTAATTCAAGTGGGGAGATAAAACAGCACTACTGGATAGTGAGCCCCAAACGATCCAGGAGACGTTCCTCTCTGATCTTAGATGCCAGCACGCATCCTGCAGATCTTCCAGGAAGTCTGGAGAAAGAGAATCTAAGTCTGCATGGAATGGGAAGTAGGACCTCGGTTCAATAAAGCAACTATCTAAGCATGAAATTAAATTCATCTTTAATCAGAACTAAATTTTAAAAATTCCTCAAGCATCTGCTACACTGAGCCCACCGCTGAACTTCACTGTCGGCTTTGAAGCTTGGAGATCTGCCTCCATTAAGCATCTGCTTGCGTGCTCTGCTGAATAAGGGTGGAGAGGGGAGGTCCTTCACCCACTGAAAGCCATGCATGTGCTAAGTGACTTTCTGAGTCACAGCATAAAAAGAGAAACCGTTTTAAGGCCACTCATGAGCTGGACTTGTCCCACTAAGTCTCCATGCCCTCCGAAAGCAGCTTGAGATATTAAATTGGAGCAAAATGGCATTTGTATCACACATTACAGGTGTCTTCAAATAAAATTCTTCAATGGAAATATTTTTGAATTTCATCCCCTTGAAGAGTTTTGTTCTTCGTTACTCATATCTGTGGATATCATATTCAGAACTTAGAAGGGGAGCCAGCCCTTCACAGCAGTTCTGCCTTCCTATCTTCCCTTTTCCTAGGTCGTCACACCAAACTTGTGATTAATTCTTTACTCTTTCCACCCAATTCACGTTACTATCAATCTCCTCAGCAGCTCAAGTGTGGTGACTCACCTCACTCACCTATTTCAGAAGGCATTGCTTTAGGCTCCCTAGCACTCACTGGAGGAAAGAAGCACTATCAAGGAAGTCCTGCTTTTAAATATGTGCTTTAGGACCCGCTGATTTATGTACTGGAAAAAAAAGCCACACACACAGGGAATCCGGAGTAGCTCAAGTTTAAAGTCACATTTACCCAAATGAATGCCAGTATCTCAGCTACCTCTCCCAGGAGAACTCTGATCTACCTGAATAGTCTCTGCAAAGATCATTCAGCCATCCATCATCATCACACTGCCACTACACTTCAAGAACTGCTTTCACAGCCTCTCCCAATTCTAGGTCATCAAATGTGAGCTCCTAAGATTTGTTTTTCAGGTCTCTGCCAGCATGCTCCCACCTAAAAAAGATAAAAAAACATCTCCCATTCTGGATCAGGACTTTAATCAGCTGGTGTTATCTGCTCTCCCTGTCCATGGAATGTCAGCAATAGTACCTCTATATCCTTCATAAAATACTCCTTTGGCCCAAGACCAATAGTGATAGTTCACTGCTGATGACCAGGATGACCAGTGTCACCTCACTGGTTCATTCTTAATTCTCTTTATCCATTGCATCATCCTTAAGCTGCTAACTCTTGGGTTGGAGGCCACCTTTATTATTTGAAAAGCATGTATCACAGTGAAATTTAACTCCAAGACTGTAACAAGAGAAGGTCTAACAACTAACAATCTTTCCCTCCCTGAAGGGGAATTACGGGGGAGTCAAACTCTTCTCAAAAGTTGACAGCAAAAGGACAAGAGGCAGGCATCATCCACAAGTAGCAGCAAGGGAAAAATCTCACAGGACATGAAGAAAAAAATATGGACTATGACAACATGACAATGAGTGAGCATTAGAAAAGAGATGTTGTGAAATCTCCCCCTGTGTAGATTTTCACAACCAAACTGGATGAGGCGCTGAGCAACATGATCTGGTTTTGGAATTGGCCCTGCT
Source organism: Jacana jacana (assembly GCA_013400555.1). NCBI lineage: Eukaryota > Metazoa > Chordata > Aves > Charadriiformes > Jacanidae > Jacana > Jacana jacana. Next base: position 114,071 of record VZTM01015121.1, read on the forward strand.
TTGAGAAGGAGGAGGCTGGACAAGAGACCTCCAGCAGTCCCTTCCAGCATAAATTGTGTTTTCATTCCTTGATTCTAGGTATGGTAAAAAGAATAAGAGATAACAGTTTCTCCCAAACCCTTTCTATTGGCAATGCTGTAAATTAACAGTTTCGAAACTGTATCTTGAACAAACAGCAATATAGAGGCTTTGAGGGTTTTTTCACTTTTTTCTAATTTTTCATACTCAGTTTGCATAATCATAATTAAAATATTGTGCCAAATACTATGAAAAGGTACTTTAAAATTAGTTTTATATTTAATAATGGAATTTTCTTTTAAGTTTTTGGGTTGTTTTTTTTTAATATAAAAGAAAGAAATATCGAAAGTTTAGCAAGACTTGAAAATATTCATGAAAAGACACTTGTTTTGAGAAAGCAGGGGTTTATTACACCTAGGAAGGTCTCTCAAGTTCAAGATGGACTAAAAAGCTGATCTCCCAGCAGTTAGGACATGAGGCAGGATGAGGGAAGACCCTCACGCCATGTGATTTGGAGCTCGCCTAGTCAATATCCTGTCGTGTGCTCCAAGACATCACTCTTGTCAGCCAGGGGCCTTGGCCTTCCTTTCTGCTTTGAAAGAGAATCAACAACAGAAGGAGCCTGGTCCCTGGACGTCCTCGCACCCAAAACAAGGAAAGAGTAGGAGCACAATGCTCCTCTAAGTAGGCCCGGGACCTGGAACTGAGAAAGCAGAAAGGTTACTCTGTGATGGTCATACACAGTACAGCCACTGCTGCTGGCTCACGGGCCATATCTCTGCTTCTGCTGGCATGAGTCTCCTGAAACCCAAGCTATGTCTGGGCTGTGGGAGTCTGCTACTGCCACTCAAAGGGAATCAATACCTTAGTCCATGCACTGCGACGCCTGGCTGGCAGCCCGGCTGGCAGCCCCACAGGCAACCTGTTTAGACTCATCAGCACACTTCCTTTTATTCGCTTTCCTCTCCTTTCCTCCATCCTTCCCACTGGAAAAGCCACCCCTGCCAGAGGACAGCACTCCCTAAACCAATGCAGCGCAGAGATACCAGCAATCTGAAAGCCTCCCACATCCCAGAAACGTGGGTAACAGCAAGGGAGATAATCCCAGAACCCTGAGAGGCAGGTGGATCCCTTCCAGTCCTCTGGCACTTCAGCTACTATTACCAGGGCAAGGGTTTAACATTGCAGCGAGGACAGCTAATGTATTTTAATCTCCATCTGCATTGCTCACTATTTACTTTCCCGGCATACACAACCCAGAGTGGATAGTTATTCAGCCAGGATTACGCAAAAGTTTATAAAGCTTTAATTAGTTTCACTTTCTTACAGCTCGGTTGAAGAAGTACTTTTCAGCTCTTGAAATACCAAATGGATTTTCTTTCTTATTTAGTAAAAACAAGCTGTGTTTTCTGTACAAACACATGCCGTTACATCGATTATTCCCAGAGAAGGACAGCTTCCAAGCTCTCCACCCATTTAGCTCCACAATAGAGCTGTCAGTCTGGGGAACAAGACAGAAGCAGCACCCTCCCAGAACCTGACTCTCACCACGGGCTCACTCACACAGCAATGAGGTGCTCCTCGGCCAGAGGTCAGGACAGGATGTCAAAAACCCACCTCTGTGGACTGGCTTTCTCAGAAAGCCACTGTCCCCACCACAGCACTTCCCAAAAGGCACAGCCTTTGCCAAGATCATACAGAACCAGACAAACTTCTGCTTGTGAGAACCAAACCCAAATGATGTCAGACCCAGAATCAGGACTGAGGAAGGCACGACATGCTATACATTCCAGGAGGCGTCTAACAATTATCCCCACACTGGCACCAGAAACTGGAAATGAAATTTTCATACATTTGGACATGATTGATGGAATTGGAGAAGCCTCCAAGGAGACCTTATAGCAGCCTTCCAATACCTAAAGGGGACCTACAGGAGAGATGATGGGGAGGGACTCTTTATCAGGAAGACTAGTGACAGGACAAGGGATAACAGCTTTAAACTGAAAGAGGGGAGATTTAGATTAGATATGAAGAAGAAAATCTTCCCTGTGAGAGTGGTGAGGCACTGGAACAAGTTGCCCAGAGAAGCTGTGGATGCCTCATTCCTGGAGGGGTTCAAGGCCAGGCTGGATGGGGCTTTGAGCAACCTGCTCTAGTGGGAGGTGTCCCTGCCCATGGCAGGGTGGTTGGAACTCAATGATCTTCAAGGACCCTTCCAACCCAAACCATTCTAGGATTCTATGATTCTATGATTTCAAGCAGCCATTCATCTGAAGAACAGGACTTGTTAGCTGACCGAGCACAGTGACTAGTTTCTACTGGTCTTCTCTTGTAGTAAGGGCCATGGAAAAAGTTACCCAGCTCTTCAAAGAAAAAACACTAAAAGACACAAAGCTTTTTACCCAAGAGTCATGGCATCAAATCAAATATAGCTATTCTCAATGCAATTAAGATTAAAAAAAAAAAAAAAAAAAAGATTAAAAGAAAGTATAAAGAAACAGATTGATAAAGCAAACCAGCAGGAAATGTTTAGTTGTCAAGGCTAGGTGTTTTGAATAGAAAGATAGGCTTTGGGAAGAGAGGGTGGAGCTGCCTGGCAGAAAAGGACCTGGTGGTGTTGGTTGACTGTGGGCTGAACATGAGCCAGCAGTGTGCCCAGGTGGCCAAGAAGGCCAACAGTATCCTGGCCTGGATCAGGAACAGTGTGGTCAGTAGGACTCGGACTCGGGAGGTGATCTTCCCCCTGTACTCAGCAGTGGTGAGGCCCCACCTTGAGTGCAGTGTCCAGTTGTGGGCCCCGTACCACAAAAAAAAAAGACACTGAGGTGCTGGAGTGGGTCCAGAGAAGGGCAACAAAGCTGATGAGGGGTCTGGAGAGTAAGTCTTATGAGAAGTGACTGAGGGTGTTCAGCCTGGAGAAAAGGAGGCTGAGGGGAGACCTTCTCGCTCTCTACAACTGCCTGAAAGGAGGATGTAGAGAGGCGTGGGTCGGTCTCTTCTCCCAAGTCACAGGCAGCAGAAGAAGAGGAAATGGCTTCAAGTTGCACCAGGGAAAGTTTGGATTGGATCTCAGGAAAAATTTTTACACTGAAAGTGTTCTCAAGTCTTGGAATGGGCTGCCCAGGGTGGTGGTTGAGGCATCATCCCTGGAGGTATTTAAAAGATGGGCTGACACCGTGCTTAGAGACATGGCTTAGTCATGTCTTTTTATCAGAGTTAGGTTGATGGTTGGATTAGATGATCTTGCTGGTCCCTTCCAACCCAGACAATCCTATGATTCTGTGAATCTAAACTAAGGAGGCAAAGTCTATGCAGTGCTTTGATACGGGTCAGTGGGTATCTCAGGAGGTGAGGAGGTGCCTTGTGTCTCACAGAGCAGCTCCAGCTTTGCATCCAAGGTTCAAGGTTTGCACTTTAAGGGAGAAGAGAGTACATTTGGGATGAAAACTAGCGTGGGTTAAAAGAAAGGAAGACACAGGCATGATCAAGCTTTGAACTGTCCATTTCATTCTATAGGCACAGAACGGGAAAGGAAATCCCTGCAGAAATGTTCTTTACTGGATAAAACTGTAAATCTAAAGTACATCAGCTTTTCCCCAAAGCCTCCTTCTTGGGTTTCCCCAAAGCTTCCTTTGCCATGCTGCAGACCTGGAAGTGATGTAAACCAAAAAGGATCAAAATCAGCAGGGTGTGTAGCCTGTTTTTAGCACCCCCATCTCCTTTCCTCCACCTCCCCCCCCACCCCCACCCCAAAATAAAATGGGCAAAGCTACTAAAAAAAATCTAGAAACATGCAAACGCTTGTTCTAATGGAATATTTTCAAAATATTTCATTTTCTAATATAGAAAGCAAAATGAACATAAAAAGAAAACAGAAGCACCCTTCCTTAAAAAGTTGGTGTTATCCACCATCCTGCTTTTCTCCTTGGGAACCTCTCAGATCATCACATCACCAGCAGGATCACCCAGTAATCTCTAACACAAAGCAAGCTGATTGCTGAATTCAAAGCAATCAAGAGTTTGCCTGGGAGGAAAATGCCTCCCTGGGGCACTCATTGAGCACTGGGAGCACAGCACACACCATCTAAGCTAATAAATCAAGCAGTGCAAAGGTCTGTTTTAAGTACTTAATCATTTATACTGTTAAATTTTTAGAATGGTTCCTGGCCGCATTTTTGCCCCAGGCAATCTAGCGGTATCTCAAACAGTTCCCAGGAATGGTCTGGGAGTTCAACACAGTTCCCAGGAATGGTCTGGGAGTTCAGATTCACCCGTGGACCATTCTCAACAGGGCAGCTTGCAAACCACCTCCCCATTTTAGAAGCTGCAGGAGCTTCAGAGGATGGGCAGATGCCGCTCTCTTGGCATTTGGCTGGAGGCTGAAGAGCCGTCCTGGTGATCTCAATGTACTGGTAGGGATATAACCTCTGAGACAGAGACCTGCTAGAGCACCCTCTGCAATGAGACCCCTCCACTGCCTTCCTCCACCAGCTTCAGCGGAGGCGTGGGAGAAGCAGGGTTGGCTCAACCACACTCTGCTTTATAGAGTTTAGAGGACTTAATCATGATTTCTCCTCCGCTCCCGACAGAAGAATAACGTGTAAGCAGATGCCTTATATGAACGAAAGCTAAAGGCCACTTTCTTTCTGGCTAAGGGCAGCTATGAATATCACTGAAATGTTTCATGGCAAAACCACCAGTCGGATGCCATCAGCCGTTCCTCCCTGCGTACAACTGCCTCCTTCAAACATCCAGTAATAACCACAAGATGGCTACAGATTTAAAGCCTGCCAAAGTGCTACACCGGGAAGGGCTTCTCACGATGAGATGTTTATGCCGCATTAATTCACAGTTGGACTGAATTTTGGCAGTCTCAGACAAGGAATATTATTTAACTTGTCACCACTGGCTGATACACTCAAACTGCTCTGGCTGTTTGAACAGCCTTAGGAGAGAGTAAGAACTGTAGGAAGTTTTGCTTTTGTTTTTGATGAATAAACCCCCCTTCTCCAAACTACGTGAACTCAGCAAGGGCTCTCTACTAAAATGTCAAAAGATTCATTTCCCCTTGGTTTACGGTTTGTTTGTTTGTTTTTCACATTCAAGTAAACGCATTTTCCAGTGTATCATATGTACAGGAACCCTTGAAGAGAACATAAATCTCCGAGCCCACTGTGCAAGTCTTCACCCTTTTGCTGGCCAGCCCCGTGCAATCTGACAGGTCATTTGCACCAGCATCTTGGTGCGGCAGATCTAATCCTGTCCTAGAAAGTTGCCTCATTTCTTAAGTGTTGCAAACCTGCAGTTCCCCATAAAATGCAATTGCTCAGCTGCTGTGAAAACTTAAGCTTCCTTAATTGCACGAGGGCCTGCTCCCACAAGCAGCTACGCCTTTTCTCACATCCACAAACGAGAGCAGAGCCACCGACTTCCAGTCAACTTCCAAGCGTTTTCAAGTGAAACGGGAACTCAAGAGCTTTGGACTCCAGCCAACAGTTTTAAAACCCAGCTCTGAAGCTTCTTTGGTGCAAAGTTTCCCCCAGCTGTGAAGGGGAGAGACAGGTTTGCCAACATCTGTCAGGGATGAAAACCCACCCCCTCCCAAAGAGCAGGAAAAGCGCTGCTGCTGTTGCTGCTACAAGGGGAGCAACGGGAGCGGTTCTAGAGGCCAGGCTGAAGATCACCTTCCGACACCTTATTTCCACACACCACATGTCTCAATCAGACAGCAGAAGGCTACACCCAAACAAGCTCCTCTGTGTAAACCCACCTGGAATACACTCTAAGAGCACGTTTCTCCCAGACTAAACGCATTTGGTGGAAACATCGACATTTCGGTTTTTAAACTGCACTAATTTGTTGGGTTTTTTTAAAACTTCTAAAGCAGCAAAGTAACCATAAAAATTTACAGGAATAATTCAAATGCAAAGTTACAAGGGAACAGGAAAATCGCCCACAGATTACACCCAGAGAGGAATCACAGGATCACAGAACATCAGGGATTGGAAGGGACCTTGAAAGACCATCTGGTCCAATCCCCCTGCCGGAGCGGGAACACCTAGAGCAGGTCACACAGGAACACGTCCAGGTGGGGTTGGAATATCTCCAGAGAAGGAGACTCCACCACCTCCCTGGGCAGCATGGTGGTTTTTTATTCGTTGAAAAAGAATTAGTCTGGCAGCTGGCAGCACCTGGGTACTTTGGATAACCTCACTGGCAAGAAGTTCACCTCTCTAAACATCCAGCAAATGGATGGACCTAAGGTCCCTTCTAGGGACCAAATCTCCTCTGCTAGGGAAAACACACCCTGGGAGAGGGACTAAGAGACAAAGATCAGGAAGAACTGGTTTGGGATTGAAAACAGCAAGTGTGTGTACCCGTGCCGCTCAGATCCCGTGTGCCTCTGGCTCTGATGGGGGGAAAAAAACGACATCGGTGGAGCTGAGAAAATATTCTCTGTCTTCTAAGAAAGCCTCTGCAAAGCTTTTAAGATAAAATTGCTGCTTGCCTATGGAGCCTGTTGCTTCTCCTCCTGACCTGGCTTCCTTCTATCTTTCTTTGCAAATCAGATAGGGACAAAAACAAAAACCAAAAAAAAACCCCATAAGGCACTAAAACAGATTTTCTTTCTGTATCTAAGGAAAAGGTAAAGATGGGCCAATTACACTACAGTCCAGAAGGATCACTGCCACCACTTTTTTAGTGCTGTGGAAACAGCCTTTTACGAATTCTGTGCTAGATCAATGTACCTCTGGCTGAATCTCACGTTTGTTTTGCAAACCACACTCAATTACCACACTCAAAACAATCACTTAAACAAGTCACCAAAGAAGTCAGCCTGGTTTAAGGAGCCTGGGTTAGGAAAGCTGTTTGAAGACCAGTGTGACACAAGCCCACCTGATCTCCAGCTGGTCCCAGCATCACCTGGAAGGAAGCCTGTGATGAAAGAAGGACCACGAGAAAAAGCCTCTCCTATATTTTGCTCAAGAGAATTTCGCAGCAAACTCTTGGCTGGATGCACGGGCTGAGCCTTGCCCTTGTTTGCTAATTCCTGAGGTGAAAGAGTGGCTGATGCCAAGCACATGCTGCAAGGAGAGGCACCAGGGCAAGAGGCTGGGGACAATAGGCACGAGCCACGGCCACCCACCACCCCGCTGAACTGGGCAACAGCAGGAAAACCCCCTTCTTCTGAGACAGGGAGCTGCCACCTTAGTGGTGTCCCCTGTGCTGGACATTTTCCGACAAGGAAAGGGGACGGGGAGGGAACCGCTTCACAGAGAAGGGGAGACCAAGAAGAGCCATGGTTCAGCCCAGGGGCTCTGAGGGGACCCAGAGGTGAGCGGCCACGGTATGCTTCAGCACCTGGAGATGGGCAGGACCTGAGAGGGCGCAGGTGATGACCACCGGACGGACTCCGCCAGCACCTGGGATCAGGCGGGAGCCGTGCGGGCGCGGGTCACCGTCCCCCGGCGGGGTCTCCCAAGAGCCCGGGGGCG
>VZTM01015121.1:121971-147087 GCA_013400555.1 Jacana jacana
AGTGCCGCCGGCGCGTCCCAGGGCAAACCCCCCGGAGGGAGGGAAGGAGGGAGGGAGCCGAGCCCGCCCTCCGCCCAGGACGCCTCGGGGATGGAGGCTGCCGGGGGCGTCCCCGGGGAGCGCGACCCTCAAAGCCACCACGAGCAAAGGGGGAACCTTCCTCTCTGCCCTGCACTGAATGCGAGAGGGATTTCCCCCTCCACCAGGCACTGGGTGCGATAGGGACTTGATCGCCCACGACCCTCCAGAAGCAATGGGATCACCCCCTTCCCACGCACTAGGTGTAATGGAGAGCCTTCTCCTCGAGTGCTGGGTGTAATGGGGATGCCTTCCACACAAGCCTCCAGAAATAACGGGGATCCTCCTTCTCCTCCCCCACCCCTCCCCATACCTTGGAGATTCCACCTCTTCAAAGTTTCCAGGAACAAGAGGAATCCCCCTGCCCAGGCAAAGGGTAGCCCTTACCAAAATTAAGTGCAATGCTGACATCTGCACAATCTTCCAGGAGCCATCAGAACCCCTTCACCACCAGGTGCTTTAGGTGCAATGTTAACGCCGTGGCCCATAACCTTTCAGGAGCAATGGGGTTTTTCCTGCTGCCCAGTGTCAAAGTGCGTTGCGGATCCCCTACAAGCCTCAAGAGATGAGGGGGAATCCTCCAAGACACCAAGTGCAGTGTGAACCTCCTGCTGGTCCCCTGGGGGAAATGGGACAATACCCCAGACCTAGATCCAATGTTACTAGTTATAATGAGGACCTCCACCTCCAAGATCATGAGAAGCAGGTCCCCAGGTTCCCTGGGCAGCCTAGGGGCAAAAGGGTCCCGGCTTGTTGGTCATCAAATTCATGTGTACACCTTCCCCCAAATCTCCAAGATTCCTCAACTGCAATGGGAAGCCTCTTCTTCCCCAGCACCAAGTCTTGTAAGACCTCCCCAGCAGCATGTCTCAGCTGGGAATGTACACCCTCCTAGCCAGGCAACTCAAAAGCAGCGTGTGGCTGATTTTTGTGCACTTGGTCTCCAAAACAAGAGACGTTTGTCCTGCTCTTCTCATCTATAGACACAGACTGGACCCCTGTGCAAGCAAAGGCAAAAGAAGGTCACCCCATATCTTCATGCCATGCTCACACTGACACAGTTGCCCAAGGGGCTTCTGGCTCTCTACTCTGTTGCCCTAGGGTGGCTGTTGATGTTAAGGGATTACAGATATGGATTCCTGACCCTGTTGGGGCCCATAAATTGGAGCCATAACAGAGACTAATTGCTCCTTGCCTCCTGGGTCCAGCTAGGCCTTTCCATACAACGGTTGCGTTTGTGGTATTGTTTGACTGTGGGCATCAGGCCAAATCCTGGTCTTCCCAGTGCCAGCAATGAGCCTAATCTGATTTTTTTTTTCTCCTCTGCTCCATCCCATCTGCCCAGAGGACAGCCAGCTGTGTTGTGAATCACAGTCAGTACCTGCCTGCAGCTGCAGCTGGGACTGTCCTCAAAAGCCCAGCCGTGTCCTGAGGCACGCAAGCCTCAGTCACAACTCTGGAGCAGGAGCAGATGTGACCTGCTCCTTCCCAGTCCAGCTGCTGGACCTCCACCAGGAGCAGTGTCACACACTCCTTGTCACCTCTGACAGGGATCTCTGTGTCTTTTCCTCCCTGAGACACTGCCTTTCTTCCACTCTCCCTGTTTGTGGTTTGGTTGGTTGTTTTGTTTTTCTTATAAATCAAAATCGTTTGGCATAAGGATCATGGCAGCAGATAGGAATGAGTCCCAAAAAATTCTCAGGGTTTGCAGAAGTTTAGCAAACCTTACTCAGAAGCAGTAGTACCTGAATAGCTTTCTTTGGGGCCTGGATAAATTATTTTGCTTTTTTGTCATTTGCTCAGGGAGTCATAAAACAACAGCTTCTCAGCCTCTCTAAATACCTACAAGGAGCCCTGCATTCCTAATCTCATCCAGGTATCCCACTTAATGGGGCATGAACATCACAGCAAAGAGATGGGCACTGATATGCACTAGAGGACCTGGAGTCCTTCTAAACCCACCAGCAAAACTTCTCCCAAAGCAACATTATTTTCTCTTTTCCTCTGGTTATTCAAGAGTTTGAATGCATTTAAATATTTGAGCTTGCAGAGTTTTTCCTCCCCTGTCGGTTGCACACCAACGTTTGTTTCCTTTCAGTATTAAAAGAAACCAAAACCACAACCCAAAGTTGCATGCCTCCAATTAATATGAGTGCTTTCATGAAAATGCAAGAAGGGGGGAATAAATCCAGCATGATTTGTTATTGCATTTAAACATCCACCTCCAGGACTGGAAACTCACACACAAGAGGATTACATGAACTCAGGAGAATTGGTGAAGGACACCTGAAGCTGGGTGTGCACGGACATGGGTCAACTGCCCCCAAACAGCCAAGGTTTCCCAGCATTCTGGGGGAATTTCCAGTTTGATTTTCCAGTATGATTTATCTCAGTTTATCACTTTGTGCAGAACCAGAGCCTCATAATGTTAAAAGCCGTATTGAAAGAGAACAAAACAACCCCAAATTTTGACTATCTAAGGACTAAACAAATCATTCCCTCAGTCTCGTTTCCAGAGCTTTTCCCCTTACATCTGATTGCAAAGTCCAACCATGGCTTTTTGTTGACTGAGTTGCTTTATAAGGTCACTCCCCTTCAGATCCCCTTGTGTTCTTTAAGGGCTGAGCTCATGTTGCAGCTTTTCCTTCAGTCATGATGTGCCTTGGACTCTTCTCCCAGTCATATCCTTTTATAAAGCTTGTAGGATCATCCATCACACTGCCTGGCTTTATGGCTGGAATTGGTCAAAGAGTTAAAACAGAGACATATACAGACATAGTTATGGACTCACTCTCGTGCATGTGGGTATGGTGTATGAAACATAAACCTTATTCTTTTAGGAAACAGACTAAAACCCATGAGATCAATATGCAGAGATGTAGGAATGCAGGAGAAGAACATGACAATTCTGATCAGTTGGATGGGGTGAGTCTCCATATGGGATCATGGGCATGGATCCAATTGTTCAGTTCTTGCCCAAATGACTTTCAGATATTGCTTGCAACCATGCCCATACAAGGACGACTCCCCTCGCTTGTTTGGTGGTGGGATTTTTCTCCTTTTTAAAGCTCCTGAAGGGACATAGACATATCTTCAACTCCAAGCCTGCAAGTATTCCCACTGCTCTTGGTGGTGAAACTGTACAGAAAGCATCCTCACTGGAGGAATGGCACGGCCAGCTCTTGGTGTAACATCTAACACAATAAGGTCCTTGCCATGTTTGGAACCATGAGATGTTTCTACAATAACATTAAGGAACTTGAGAAATAGTTTTAATAATAATCTGTATCTGGAATCGAGCTCCTGCCCGTCACCAAGTTCAGTCTTTTCCCTGTACCTGCTGGTGACGTGATCGTCATCCTGGGAGCTTGATACAGCTTTGTACATACTGTATACTTTTTTCCTTTTAAAATTTTTCTTATTATTTATTAATATTGTCATTAAAGTAGTTTAGGGTTTTTTTGTCTAAACTCATAAATCTCTATCTCTTCCTCTCCTCTCTTTTTTAGAAGGGGGGAGGAAGGGGCCATCTATCATTCTGCTTGGTCACAGAATCACAGAATCTCAGGGATTGGAAGGGACCTTGAAAGATCATCTAGTCCAATCCTCCTGCTGGAGAAGGAACACCCAGAGCAGGTCACACAGGAACACGTCCAGGAGGGTTTGGAATGTGTCCAGAGAAGGAGACTCCACCACCTCCCTGGGCAGCCCCTGCCAGTGTTCAGTCACTCTCACTGGGAAGAAGTTTTTCCTCATATTTAAGTGGAACCTCCTCTGTTCCATCTTGCATCCATTGCCCCTTGTCCATCATTGGATGTCACTGAGAAGAGCCTGGCTCCATCCTCCTGACACTCACCCTTTACATATTTATGAACATTAATGAGGTCAATCTGGCTCAAACCAGGACGGTGTTGTACTGCCCCGTCCTCTTTCGACTACAGCAACGCCAGCTCTCTTTCAAAGAGGCAGGTGAATTGCTCCAGGTGTGCCAGAGCTGAAAAAGGTCAGGCTGGCAATGGGACGAGGAGGAGTCCCCCCTGCTTCTTGCAGAGTGAGTGAATGCCGTGATGGCATTTGAAGCCAGAACAATGTCTGCAAGGGAGGAAAGTTAGCTGGAGGCTTCTAATTAATAATGAATGTAACGGTTTCCTGAAATAATGATGGGTCAGAGTTGGTAATGAGCGCAGCTCAGGATAACAGAAATTGCTCTGACAAAGTAAAGGCACGTAGATTCTTCCTCTTCAGTAAGCTAGTACTTGCCATTACACTTGAATGAGGAATGTAAGTAGGATGGAGGAGAAAATGGTGATATTTAAAGAAAGTTCCATTGTTTGAAACGGTTCCTAATAGTGAAATCTCTGGGGTGTAGTATAAACCTCGGGACTGGGGTGAGAAGAGGAAAATGAGGTGAAAGCATCACCCCTTAGGCATAAAATAGATTTTCTGGCTTTCTTTACCGTGGAACTCATGTGGACACTGTATTCTCATGGAATAGCAGGGCTTTTCCTTGTGACAGTATCCCCAGTGTAGTGTTTTGCACATCTTATTACCAAGGCAATGCAATCAGCTCATCTCTTCCCAAGAGCCCCACAAACCTCAACCAGCACCAAGCCCATATGGGCTGGGCGAGTCGTTCTGGTGGCTGCAGGCACTGCCAGATGCTCCTCTTTCCCTCAGCCAGCTGGGGGACAGCAAAGCTGCCACATCAGGGGATGCCGATGTGGGTGCCTTGCAGTCAGACTTTCAGGTGCCTTGCTAGAGCTGAGAGGCAGGCTGTGAAGGACAGCTGGCAGCCTGGAGACCATTGCTATGAGGGGATTCTGAAGTTCTCTGGCAAAGTAGTTTCAGAGACAAAATTTCCTGTTCAAACGAACAGGCATGGAGACTCCTCTCATCCCAGGACCTTCCTGGTGGGAAAACAAAGTCAATGCATCCCTGCAAGGTTTTAAGATCAGGTATCCCACTCTGAGGCAACAGGATTTAGTGTTGAATTACCACTGTTACTAGTGCAGTTCTGTCCTTGTCTGAAATGGTTTGACTGTATGGGTCAAACGGTGGGGACCATAGATATCAGTGCCTGACAGACATCTCATGCTGAAATCTGGGGGTGTTAACTGTGGGACAACACTTTTTCTTTCACCTTTCTCTAGGTGAAAGAGTACCAAGGTCAATGCACTCCCGGCTGGCCTGTATCATATGTGGTGGGAGGGTATCTGTCCAAAAAAGATAGACCAGTATCTACTGCAGAGAGATGATTACAAGGACTGGACAAACGTGAAGCCACACTTGCATTATCCAGAGCTCTGCAGGATGCACTTAGTGACACAGCTGTCATTGTATTTCATGTCTCAAGGTGTCTTCCTCCCACGGTTTCCTTCATTATCCAAGAAATTATTCCTGTGCCTCACTTGGAAGAAAAGCTACTCCTTTTTGTGTAGGTCACATAAAGGGTAAGGAGGAACTACTGATTAAAGAAATGACAACGCAGATCACTCCAGAAAATCCCCAGTTGCTCTTGCTTTGGCCCATCCATACTTATCTAAGCACTGAAGCCTCTATAAACCTGTGCCATGGTTGCAGCTAATTCAGTGGGACTTTCAAATGTGGTTAAATGTGCTATCAGGAAATGTTTCCCTTTAGAAATGGAGGAGGAGGAAAAGGTGTCATGAGAGCAACTGTCTAATTTGGCTTCCGAAGTGCAAGCCACGCTGATAGCCTCTAAGTAGATCTGACATTTTGATGGATCCTCAGTATGACTTGATTATTTCCAAATAACTTTCAAGATACTGCTGTGGAAGCAAAGCTCAGGTTTTCACACAGCAGAACACAGTGCCTGATTCAGCCTCTCTCTTTCACTTTTTTCTTTTTTCTTTTCTTTAATCAGAAATGTATTCTGCATCTTACATTTAGTTTGCAGTCTTAACCTGGATTTTACCAGGTTGAGTCTGAAAGGGATCTGACACCAGACAACATATGGAGATGCAGACCCACATTTTCTGCATCCAGCTTCAATCCATCGATTACACTTGAATCTGAGTTTTTTTTCTGTTGTAGTGCTTTTTGCAGGAGAGAGTTTTCAGTTCTATTTCCTCATTTTTTTTATTTGAAGACTTAGCACTTCACAGGCAATGTCTTCAAACAATACTCATTCTCCAAGGGGTGATTATTTTTTAATATCAGAAGTCTTAAAGAAGAAGGATAAAAAAGCTTGAGGGCTACATCTCCAATCCTTTTAACTTGAAATAATTTTCTAGGTTACTGTTAAGTCCTCAATATGAAGAACTCCTATTACAATACTTTTGGGAACAAACAGCATACAAATGAGAGACTTACTGGTCTGGAAAGAGATTCATATAATTCTTATGCTTCTCCTCTCCCATTTTTCCTTTCTCTTTGGATCTTTCTGATTCAATTAATCTGCCTGGGTTTTTGTTTTCTGCAAGATGTGTGGCTCAAATAACTTCTTTAATGCTGAGCTCTATCATAGTCAGTGGAGATCTAGTGAACCCAATGAAACCTAAGAAGTACTTTTCTGTCTAACAGTGATTTCTCTTTGAGGCTCACTCTATGTTCCCTTGGCTGTATGGAACAGATCTCCTTTAAGTAGAGTGAAGCACCTAGCTCCCATGGAGACCTCTAAACAAAGTGTGCCTTCATCCCACACTGCCTGTCAGCTCAACCATATTTTCACAGTTTGCCTATTCCCAGCCCATCACCAGTCCCAGGGAAACAGTCAAGTGAAGGTGTTTGGCCTCTGTTTTCTGTGGATGGAGTGTACACACACGGCAGGTGACTACAGCCAGAACATGGTAATTCAGTTAGGTTGTCACTGATTGTCCTACATTTCAGCCTGTCATTTCTGACAAGCTTCATCATTGCCTTTGAAAGCTTCCTTGCTGAAGTGCAGTTTCACCAGGTGAATTTTGGAAAGGATCCTTCCCTTGAGGTGGGCTGCTCTGAACTCTCTGAGGGCTCAATTATTTTAGTAACTGAATTTGTCAGCAATTCCTGGCCCTAGAACTCCCAAGTCACTTTAGGATTTCCTTGTGGGGGGTTATCACAGCACCACACTCAGCAGGTCAGGAATTTCTTTAGAAAAACTTTTTACTGATGCAATGTTTGCTTTATTTTTTGCCATCATCTGACAACACTGCTCATTTAGCAAAACATTTGAAAGTAATTTCTTTTTTCTTTTTTTTCTTTTTCCCCAAGAACTGTTTGCAAGCTCTCTGGGAGCTCTCAGCACAGCAAACCAACAAACAGAAATATTCGTGATTTCTTCACATAGTTGCCTGGCACTGTTAGCTTTAGTGGAGAAGCCTTTAAAATTTGAGTCAGCAATTGGCAGGTAAATGAATCAGAAGCAGTTTTACAAATGAGGCCACACCTTGAGTCTTGTGTCCCGTTCTGGGCACCTCAGCACAAGAGAGATCTGGAGGGGCTGGAGTGAGTGCAGAGGCGGGCAATGAAACTGGGGAAGGGCCTGGGGCATAAAACTTCTGAAGAGCGATGGAAGGAGCTGGGACTATTTAGTTTGCAGAAGAGGAGGCTGAGAAGAGACCTCACCACTCTCTACAACTGCTTGAAAGGGCATTGTAGAGAGGTTGGTGCTGGTCTCTTCTCAAGGGCAATTAGCGATAGAATGAGAGGGAATGGCTGCAAGCTGCAGCAGGGTAGGGTTAGGCTTGACAATAAGAAAAAAATCTTCCCAGAAAGAGTGGTCAGACCCTGGAATGGGCTGCCGTGGGAGGGGGTGGAGTCCCCATCCCTGACTGTGTTTAAGAGTCGATTAGATGTGGTGTTGAGGGATACGGTGTAGGGGAGAACTTTGTACGGTAGGGCTGGTGGTTGGACTCGATGATCCCAAGGGTCTCTTCCAACCTAAATGATTCTATGATTCTATGAAATATGTTTTTTGTCAATCACAGCAATAATACTCCAACTTTACCCTTTGCTGCCATGTGGATTTCAGTGAAGTAACACTGGAGGTACACACAGGAGACCCAGGGTTAGAGAGTGGTAGAATCTATAAAAAAGGGATTTGCTACATACATTTCCCTAGAATTCAGCTGTCAAGATAATTTACCTCTTTTCACTGTAGCCTAACAGTGCTGTGTCACCCCTGAAGAAAAGCATCACTCTTTCCCCCACGAATAACTGCCTTCTATTTTGGATTGTGCTTGCTGCATTTTTTCCATTCTGCCTAAAGTTAGCCACTTAATCCATACTGGGCGTGTAAGAGTATGCATTTGTGTATAAGGACTAGCCTTACTTCAGTGAGATAAATATTCATGTGAAAGAGATTAGGATTAGATATCTCTGTGAGCCTCAGACTGGATGTATAGTCATAAAACTTAGCCTGAAGTTACTGACTGTGATGGTAGAGTTTGCCTTGGTGACATCTGCATTAGTATATAAATTGCTTGCAAAAGTCTTACTGCCAGGAAACTGATAGTCAAACAAATGACTTCTCTTCAAAAGAAAAACAAGGAACTCATCCATGATATTTTTTTTCTCAGTTTACTTCTTGCCCTTCAGTCATCTCAGTCTTGCTACTTACCAGAGTCAACGGCAGCACAAGTAAACATTTGGGAAACAATAGGTCTAGAAATTATGCTGAAAAATAGAAATAAATGCAAGCAGACAGACTCTATATTAAACAGAGGTTCCTGTTAACATTTCAGACTCTGCACAAGACATTCATACCATGGCCAGTATAGGACACCGAAATTTTAAAAAAAGGACATTGGAAATGAGGTGTCGCTTTTTAGGAAATTTTCTGTCTCAACAAACTGCCATTATAGGTAGGGCTGGCCTGAATAAAAGGGGTTATTTATAATATACCTACAGATGATCTGGTTTCTGCACAGTCAAAGAAGTCCAGTTTCACTTCACAACACCCTAAGCTCGATGTCTACAGTCAGCCTGTCGACTCACACCTCAGTCCTGTCTGTTCTTTCCCTGGACTGTGAAAGGAGCCGGGAGCAGTGAGCTTGGATGGGAACAGCCACATTGTAGATAACTGAACTTAGAGGAGGTGAATGCCATCCAATCTTTCATGAGACAAGGAATTACACTGCAAGTTTTCTTACTTGCCATATACTTAGCTGTTTGTTCTTCATTGCCACGATATTTTGACCGTTTACAGTGACTGAAGATCTGGTTCAACACACTTAAATCCTTACTGAAAGGCAACATCCTTAGGCATGAGAGTATTTGATTTCTGGTGCCCATCTTGTTCACAGCAATTAAGTAGTGCCACCTGTGGCAATACTTTGCTGTGATGAACATCTGTCTCCCAGAATCTGAATCAAAACTGCATGTGTTGCCCTTTTTTATATTAGAGCTCTTATGAGCAGGAAAGCTGTAGGACCTTTCAGTCATTCATGTTAATTCGCTCCTAAATATTTCAGCAATCAGCTACAGCAGTTTCAAAGCAGATAGCTTCGGGTATGAAATTTTACAGAGGGATGCTTCATGCACTCAGTCAGTATCTAATTAAAATACATGCTGGTGGGCTTTTGGAGGCTCAGCCGAGATTGCTTGTGTTCATTTCCTTTAACCCTTCTGATGATCAGTCCTAATTGCTTTTCACAGGGCTTCTTTGCATCAGGTGTCTTTAGCTCCGTCTCCTTCTTCACCAAGAGTCATTCTGGGAAGTTCACAATTTATTTTACAATTTCACAATTTATTTTACTTATGCTACCTTAGATTAGGATGGTTCAACCTGTTCCAGGCTAGGTGTCATATGTCAGTGTTGAAGCCTCCCACTTGAAGGGTCAGATAAATTAGCTGTGGATCCTCCAAAGTCCTCCAAAGGGTAAGGCTGTGCTCATCATCAATAAAAAAGATTTGGTCTGTGGGATCCACATATTTTATTACTATTTCTACCCCGATGTTTCCATGGACACTGCAGAAAAGGTGGCAAAGTGGGTGGACTCAACCTTAGAATACCAAGGGAAACATCTCATCAAAATGCAAAAGCATTCCTGTAAAATTCCAACACTTTGTTCATCTTAGCAGAGTTGAAGCAATTCAAGCACTTAGAGAAATTTCCTTCCAGCTCTTTAAGGCAGAGAAAAGATTTTTATGCTGGTTGCTCACCAGTCTCCTAATTCTCTAATCCAGCCAGTACTAAGCTGCTGTCTCAGCTGAAAACCTTCCTTTGCAGAGCAGCAATTTTATTCTGGATAATTTTTATTGAGAAACAAAGCCATCCAAGCCCCATCTTCCTCTAACATGCCTGGGCTCTGCACTTCTCAAGCTGAAAAGCTGTGGAACATAAATAAATGGTGATCACTCCCTCCACAAAGAGTTTTTACTTTCCCTGATCCTTTTGCCCATCCTCTGTAAAGTCACCAATGGGCTCAGATGCAAATCCTAGGGCTTTCAGCATCACATCCCTGGTCTCCATGACAGGAGCTAAAGCAGGAGATGTGTTGGTAATAGCAAAATGCAGTTGTCTCACCAGATGCCTGAAATAGGGTTACAAGCACAATTGGAAAACATGCTGTCTATGGGGAAAAGGGCATAGCATTTAATGCTTACAAGCCAATGATAGATCAGAGCACAATATCCCACTGGCTGGTACTGGGAATCATTCGGCAGGACTTGCTGTTTCCTCAGTGACCCATCCATTTCCCTTTGAACTGCCTCTATTTTCACTTTTTCCTGAGCTGTCATTCTCTGCCACAGTAACCACGCTGTAAGACAGACAGCGGTCTCCTCAAAGTGGAGTCCTGAGTTGTAACACGTTCCTAGCAATAACTTTCTCCATCCCTTTTTTGGAAAAAAAAAAACAAACTTGAAGAACCAACTAAATGTACCACACTATGTGAGAGTGGAAGGGGAACCCTGGCTTTGTTTATTCTAAGCAGAGAATTAATGTGTATTCAGGTTTTCATCTTCCCACCGTAAAGTGTGAAGGTGAAGAACCAGCAAATGGCAAAATCTTCATGGAAGGAAGGTTCTCATTTAAAGACATGTTAGAGTGTTGCTGAAAGCAGCTAATTCTAGTATGAAGATATGAAAGAACAAGTTATGCTAGCAGGAAAGGGATGCATCATTTCATGCTTATTTATCAGAGAATTGGTAACAAAGAATTTGTTTTTGCTCAGCAATTGAATTCCCTGGGCACCGGCTGTTTGTCAAGAAATGGTGCATTACACACTCAGACATGAAAAGGAAAGGAAGAGATTATTGTTAGGGCTAATGCAATTTACACTGACAACAGCGGGAGAGAGATTGAGGTAAAGGCACCTGCAATTGAAGTGCTTAAGGGTGTGTAATTTCCATCTTGTTTGCCTTCTTTTTTAGGTGGAAAGCAAGCAAGATACTCATTCTCTGATGAGAGTAATTGACTGAATCTTGAGCTTCTTCACAGAAAAAAAACAAGCTCTAGTCTTTGGAAGACTGACATTTTATGTATAAAACAGTTCCACTTCTCTTTGACTCTAAAACCAGATATGGAAGGCGCTTGACAGACTCAACAAAGGCTTTAATTCGTTCTCATGTGAGATCTTTGAAACAGCTGGGTGAAGCATACCAGGATGGACAGAATAACGTCCCCTAAGGACCTGCAGCTGCCAATACAACGGGCTGACTGGAAGGCAGACCCCACAGACCTTTCTTTCAAGCCACGTGAAAAAATTCAGGATGCCAGCGAAACATGATACAAAGTGTGTCCTGAAAACAGTGGTTCCTGCCTTAACAGCCCGTGAAGCAGTGATGGGTATGATGATAAAATGCAGCTGGGCTGGAAAATCACATCACACTTCTAAGGCTTGAAATCAAGTTTAGAGAAGAGTGCAGGAGCACAAGAATTCCAAGTTTTGCTGTGACCTATTAAATGTCAGAGTATTTAAAAAAAAAAAAGAAAAATCTGGAAATTTCCCTATATGGAGGCAGAAAGCAAGCAGTAGTAATGAATGAAACCAGCATTGTCTCCTAGCATGCTAACACATCTCTTCTGATCCAAATTGGAAAGAACTCCAATGTATTCCACGTGACTTAGGGAAAAGAGATTCAAAGAGTTCCTATCAGCACCGCAGGGAAGAAATCTATTTAAAAATTAAGCTTGGGGATTTTCCATACCTCACTGCATGAGTTCCTGAGCCTGACTTTGAAGTCAACCCTGCTTTGAGCAGCAGTTAGATGAGACATCTCCAGAGGTTTCTTCCAACCCAAGTCTTTTTATGATTCTCTGTTTTATTGCCAGTTCATTTACATATAGAGGCAGCATTTTTGCCTTTGGGGAAAAACCTTTGTAGAACTCCTGAGGGGGAAAAAGGTGAAGTTTATTTACCATGAGCAGATTGTGGTCATTGTCAGGTTATGCTCTACTTGTGTGGTTTACACTAGAAACCAGATGTTGCATAGGCGTGCTTCACATCCTGCTACATCCAATACCCAGACTTGCTTTCCAACCTGCCTCCCTGTCAAGGGTTCTAATCAAAGCAGATGGAGTCAGGAGAAAGCTGAGTGAGTCGACTGTCTCATGAGTAAAATTGTGGAGAAGATAAACAAAACTCACAGGGCCACAGAGTGAAACACGGACAAAAGTACTTTGACTGAAAGAAAGGAAGAACCATTTAGGGCAGGGGGAGTTTCCCGTAGCTGAGTGACTCTCCACGGAGAACTGCCTGCTTTAGAGGATTTATCCCCTTTTCTGGCATGGCACCATGCCTGCCAGCTAAATAACTTCTGCAGCAGAGGGAAACAAAATACAAATAGAAAATACAAAAAAAAAAAATACAAAAAGCCAACTGATCCCTTGACACCTCTAGAGGAATCGCGTTCTCCTACGTTGAGCAGCGATCAGGATTAAAACAGAGACAGCAGGCTTTAGTTTATTGAGCCCAGTGGGGAAGTCCTTTACAGAAGAAACCTCTAGGTTACAGAAGTGAAGCTTAAAAGAGGAAAAGGCAATCTTAAATACATCTGCCTTTTGTTAATCCGCCACTGAGGTGGTGAGTGCAGCAGAGGAACCATCTCAGCAGTGCCTCTCCCCTGTCGTGCTGTCTTCAAGAAGGGCTCAGTTTTGACAGCAGGTCTCCTCAGTAATATCCAAGGGGACTCAGAGCAATATTTGGGAACTCCTCAGTAATATCCAAGGGGACTCAGAGCAATATTTGGGAACACCCATTTCTCCTTTCTCTGTTCAGTAAATAAGACACAACATGCTAAGCCAGTGATGGGTGACTGTCAGAATGCAGATGGTAGACTACCTCAATTTTGCTAAGGACCAGGATATAATACTCTGCATTCCCACACTATGCCAGTCCCTCTGTGTAGGAAGCCCACTGGTTTTCAAGCTCCTCTAACCTTTCTCTTTCCATACAGCAAGAGGGGCACTATGAGGCTTTCCAGGACATGTAGTTCCTACAGTAATTGAAACTAACCAAGTATCAGATATCTTGATTCTTGGATTCAGAAAAAAACAAAACTCAAAAACTTTAAGTGGAGGAAAGACCCCCTCGGTCTGCTGTCTTGGACATGGGGGTGAGAGACAGGAATTCAAATCTCACCTGTCCCACTGCTGACATATTGTAAGTCGAGCCATCTCTTTGCTTTCCCTACCTATAAAGTTGGAAAGACACAAAATGTTTTTGTGGTTGCCATAAAATGCAAATTGTGGAGCACGTGGTGTTTATATCAACAGATAATATTTTCGTTCTGGGATGGCAGGCAGAAAGGCCTCCTCCACTGCATGGTGGGTGCACTGATTACTGAGTTTTTTCCAGGTGAGCTAAAGGCAACTCTTCACGTGCCCCAGCTAGGCAAGAATTTAATGCTGAAAGCTCAGGATGCTGGCTCCTAAATTTATCTGACCCGTGGACAGTGCTATGAAACATGAGGTGCCAGCTTCTTGCTTTTCTTTCTTTCAGCCTCAAGTTTTGAACTTGCCATTTCCAGTATTCTTAGGGCCAGCATGTTACAATAACCAGTATGAATCAGGACCACTGGCAAAAGGCCGCCAGGATTAATATAAGCAAGTAATCCTATCTTAATGATGTTTAAAAAGGAGCTTGACAGTAGTTCAAGAGCACTTATTAGATGTATGGCTTGTCCGTGATTACTGAAGCATGCAAAGAATGTTATTAATAGGTCTGCAGTCAGGTCAACAGGTCTGAGGTCTGCAGCCTTTGGATTAATTTCGTGTAGCAGCAGGCAGGGGTGCTTTAACTAAATGGAAACTTCAACGACAAACATGTTGATAAACTTTCCAAGAGCTTAAGGAAACACAGCAATGGAAAATGGATAAGGATAATGTGTCGAGTAAACATTTGTATCTCAGATTCATCCTTCAAGCACATCTGCTCTACTCACCTCAGTTTCACAAACCCCTACAAGTAAACACGTACTCGCTTTCCAGAGCTGAAGTCTGAAGTTATGTACTTGGCTCCTCAAGTGCGAGAAGGCATAAATGATAGTGAAAACAAATTGACTGTAATGAACAGAAAGTGCAGATGCACCTGACTCGTGGACAGGTTAAAGGAGGAGTAGCCTCCTTGAAATTGCAATGTTATCAAAGCACCACAGGCTGGATAACTGCCTAAGGGTGGCTGTGCCTTGTCAAAACAAAGGACTCTCTGGCACCATCTCACTGTATGACTACCATGAAAATGGGGCTGGCAGATAGTACTTTTCTGGAGTATTTACCCAGCTTTTGGCAGTTTCTGTCCTGGCAATTTCTCTCCCAGCAATTTCCTAGGTCAGAAATTTTAAAGCTACTTCCATTTTAAAACTACTAATAGCTTTTTAAAAAAATAACTTTTCTACAATCTTGTCTATTCCACATACATTCCATATTCCATATATATTTATTTCTACGTGTCCATATTTTGCACCCATGTAAATTCTTCCCCTTCACAACATGCTACATCAAGGAGTTCAACTGTTCATGCAGTGTAAAGAATCATTTTGTACCATTGGTTTTGAAACTGACCCTTAGTAGTTTGCTTTTCCAACTCTTTAGTCCTTGGATTGAAAGAAACAGGAAACAAATGTTCTCTGATCACCTTCTCCAGGCCCCAAATCTTCCAGATACCATGGTGTTTGCAATATAGTCCATTGTAAATTCACAGAATACTATTATGAAATGAAAATAGGATATCATACAAATATACAAAGAGCCTTTTTTTTTTTTTTTTTATAATTGCAGTGCACATTTGTAGTCTGCTGGCAAACAATCTCTCCTGTCCTTCTCTGATAGTTCAAGGTCTAAGATCAATAATTGTACTAGTCTCAGAACTGAGGACATAATGATTCCCAGGTTCATGCATTTAAGTAAGAAGTTCAATGTCTAAAGACAGGTTGTCACTACAAGCAATAGTACAAACAAGCAGTCATTTTGGCAGAGGACAAAAAAGTGCAGGAGTTTTGTGGATTTTTAAGTAATGAAAAAATACAGACCTTTGTGAGAACGTCATCTGAAGCAGCAATGAAATAGTATGCTATGGCCGGAGCAAGTCAGCTATGCTGAAATTTTCCTGGTTTCATACTGGTGCCAGTGAGAATACAGCTTCCTAGTTTTATAATGGTCTAACTACTGAGCCAGGTCTTGCCATCATTACGTGTCAAAGGCAGTAATTCTCATCAGTCCCAGTGGGGATCTATCTTTTCTTAAGAGCTGGGTCTCAATCCTGCTCATTTGTTTTCAAGAAATAAATGCCTTTCAATATGTGTACTTTTCACTAATAGTAAATTCAGTCTGGTGAGCTTCTGAGCAGCTATTTAAATCTGGAGGGTTAAGAGATTAGGAGGGGAATGCTTATTAATAGTCAGGACATTAAGTCTCACATTAAAGATTTTCTACAGAGGCTGTGTCCTCATGGTAAAGAGGCACCGGGTCACCTGCTTCATTAAGCCCCAGTATTTGTTTATGTGGTTCATTAAGGCAGACACAAAATGCAGTGATCTGTCTGCTTCCAAAACTCCCCATGGAATTATTACAGCTCTTTTCAGTGTCCCACAGGTGGTGCCTTTACTTTAAGGACTGCAGAACCTCTGAAACAACACATTGGACACATTCCTAGGGAATTTTCTCCCACTGGGAAATGTGAACCTATCAAAAAAAAAAGAAGTATTATATTGAAAAATCTGAATAGAACACATCCATAAAAATATTCTCTTGTCAGTCTTTCAGAAGTAGTAGGGTTTGTTTTCTATTTTGAAGCAGCTTTTTCTTTTACATTATTTCCCACGAAACAATAGAAAACAGAAATCATAATAAGACATTTTTAATGCCCCCAAACAGACAGGATTCAGCTTTATTGTTGATTTTATTTCTTGGGGAAATTTGTTTTCTATTTCTATTCCTTTTAAAATTGAAAGGAAAATCTATTTCCTTCTCCAGTTTTAATTAAGCCAAAATATTTGTGTTTCCCAAAGATTTAATTGGAAGGGGGATGGTTAGACTCCTTCAAGCATTATTAAAATGGGTGGAAATGGGTACCATGAAGTCGTGGTAGGAATATAGGGCCAGAAAGAAAGAGAAACAAACAAACAAACGAAAAAAGGAAAAATAGTTCAAGTGCAGCTGACAGCATTCCCTCCATGGACAGTGCCTTTAGATCCACATCCCTCCAAATCATATTCCTAGATGGATTTTATCCATAAGTGCACCACCGTGCTCCTGCCGTGGATTTCCACCTTTCCTGTGCATCTCTATGGTCTGGCTGTGTGGTTTACTGGAGGCAGGAACTGCTTATACTATGCTGAGTTCCTTGGATGGGGCAACTCCTAACCTGCAACTGAATAGTTGAGGTCAAATATAAGACTGATTTAGAAGCAGGGTGTTTGTGCTCGTGGACCATATGACATTACCATGGTCTGAAAATCCAGATCTTTTCCTGCTTGCATTCACAAAGGTGTTGAGGACTCAGCTGCAGCAAGAGATTCTTATCTAAGGAAATGGGCAAACAAATCAAATTCTCCTGCCCCCTTAAACAGGGCAGAGTACATAGAAGTATTTCCCCCATAACTATACACTCCCAGAAAGAGAAAGGAAAATGTAGAAATTACAGAAATATATAGAATTAATAAGGAAAGTTGGAATATGTATTGAAATAGAAGGGGCAAATCCACAGAAGAAAAAAGTTATTAAAGGTTTTAAAATACAAAGGTATACTGTCTGACCTGGGAATCTGGCTGACAGCACAAAAACATTCGTGGACATCAAGGCTTTAATCTTAGCAGCTATGAACTGCTGGCAGGGTTTACTCCAGTGCAATAATCAGCATTAATTCAGGTTGATTACAGCAATGAAGCAAGAAGCCACTAGTAATCTCTGTGTAATTTGGCATGTTTTAGTTCTTCTGACGCTATTTTGTTTTACCCTTGGTTCTGCCATTGTTATCTCCTGAAGTCACGTGTGCTCTCCTTTCTGTGGGAAGCTCTGGATGACAGTCATGGAAACTCACTGTGTCACAGGCCATATCCCTCTCAAACTCGAGCTATGATAGGTCAACTAAAAAGGATCATTTGTCTGAGTGGAACATCCTACTAACACAACTATATTGTTTCCATGTCCAGAATTAACTTGGTTGAGCCTAGACTGAATATCTCAGCCTTGGCAGCACATTGCAGAACGTACATATTTCCCAGGAGACATGCCCATAATCTATCTGCTTTGGAGACAGATGCTGTCAGCTATCACAATAGTATGTTCCTGCTTGCCATATATGATCAAGAGCAAAGGCAGTATTGTACAGATTTTCTGGCATTTCTCCTTCTTAGGTTCAGAATGTATTTAAGGCTACAATGCTTTTTGGCTCAGTTATTTTGTTTTGTGGTGGCGAGAGAAAGTGTGGAAGAACTTCAAAATTGGGGAGAGATCTCCCAGATTGAGGTGTTGAAATATTTCCTGAAGAAAACCAGGAAATGGAGCTGCTTGAACTTTTGGGTAAGATTGTCCCGTAGATGGATAGCAGTGGAAAACAGGAATTTGTCCTAGGATTTTACATACTTTGTTTTGAGAACCACTGTATTGAGAGAGCTATGGGGGACTCAAACAGTCGTGTTCTGTACTAGTTGGTGTCTGGGTAATAATGAGTGAGTCACTGTAGCATAGCCTGATGATGATAAATGCATAGATTATAGAGGCTTGTCAGGAGAAAAAGATGTCAATCCTTAATGAGAGTGAAGAACCTCAATAAGGAAAACTGGATCATCTCTGACTGAGGAGTTAAACTATCCTGGAAGGCTTCATAAATAAGGCCCGTTATGTTTTTTAGAGAGACAGTTTCTTCTTTGACTCTTTAGTTCTAGCTTTTCAGCAGCATCAACTTGGATTTCTCAGGCCTCAACTTCCTTCCTGCCCTTCTGGCAAGAGCAAACTGACCTTAAGAGACCTTAAGGAGGTATTACCTAACTCAGTTACTCTCTTCTTCATACAGAAGTTTTATTTTCCTCCTATAGAAACTAAAGTACTCAATAATTTAAACTCCAGTTTTCAAAAGTTTCCTGCTTCTAACTGGCATGAAAAGTTTCCTCAGAACAAAGGTCTTCATTTTAGGCTTCACCAGAAATCAAGACATGCTGATCAGCTCCAAGTGTCTGAGCTTGTTGTCTCCATTCCCTTTAAAATCTGTGGACAGAAACAGGCTACTGGGGTCCTGAGAGCAGTAATGGGCTTTATCAACCCTGACCAACCTCTGCTGAGGCCTCTATGGACACTCCCTACTCATGGGCTCCATTTAAGTTCCTCCCTGGTCCTTCAGCCGTGGCCTGAATTGTGTTGTAGGAACATTCGTCTTGTGCTTATAGACATGGAAACCATTGATCTGGACTCTGATCCACAGGCTGACGTCCCACCTTCACCTTGGACCTACTTTGTCACCGTAGACCTGCATGGCAATCACAGGACTATGTTTGACACTGGTTATTATTGCTAGACCTGATCCTCACCTGACAATGACTTCCTGGCTTGACCTTGGACTTGCCTCATCACCGTAAAGTTTCTTGATGATTTTGACTCTTGGCTGAACCTGGGTGCCATCGCTGGATCTGCATCATGTGTGGGGCATCATGGGGCAGGAACTTGGCCAGTGAGGTCCTAGCTCTGCTGGCTGGTTTATCACTCTCAGTCCCTGGCTCTTGGCACCATGGGGAGCAACTGGCCATTGCTACTGCCTGACAAAGGCATTTTATAGCTTGTGCTGTTGCATGACATCCATCTACTACAATCTGGAACAATACCAGCTCTTTACAAAGGTTGCCAAACTCCCACAAGGTGGTGAGCAAATTTTCGATGCTTGAGGTGTAGTGTTGAAAAGCTTATAGCAGCAAAGCCCTAAGGCAACTGATTCCACCACAGACAAAACCTCACGTGAAGGGAGAAAGAGAGAGAGAGAGAGAGCTGTATAAAAGAAAGGAACAAAAATTATCCCATGCCACTGGACAGCAGAGAAAACAAAATTGTGGAAAAGGTTGAAAAGAAGCATATAAACCAAATGAGTAATTAAAACATCCCCTGAGAAGTACTTATGCTTGTATACTTACAAGCAACATTGAACACTTTGATTTTGATGTTTAAATCAAGCATTATTCTACCAGTGGATTAAACTGAAATTTTAATATATAACTTGCTCATTAACAGGTATTTTTCCCCTCTCCTGCTTCAGCCAGGAGACATTAAGGTGATAAACCCAGGCTGATCAGGTTTGGATATTCTTATATATCCAGCAAATGCAAGAAGTGAGCTTGACAGGGGACTGCAATGGCTTTATTCCAATAAGCTGTTGTTTATTTATGTAACGAGATGAATGAAGCTTGGATTGCTTAACACTTCCTGGAAGAAGAGTTTATAGTCTCTAAGTAGTTAACTTCATGTTCTTTCCCTTCAAAGGCTGAGCTGATGATGGAGCTGGAGAACATTTGCCAAATCAGCCTGAACCATGGCAATAGTATTTCTCATATTAAAACCCAAAGCATTTAGAGTTTATGGTTAAAAAAAGGCATTTATATCATCCTCTTGGAAAGACAGTGCACCTGAGGAGCTCTTAGGTGTTATTTTTGGACTGCAAAGTGGTAGAAATAGTCAAGGTTTACCTGTGGTTGGTGCTTTTTGCTCACCCCAAATGGATTTAGTGGTCTGGTTTGCAACTTGGCTCACAAAGCATTACAACAGCTGAGTGAAGGTGCAAGTCAACTCACATAACGACCGGGGTGAACAGTGAGGGAGCACGAACCATCTTTGCTGCTGCAGGAAATGCCACATGGGGCCATCGTTTCTGCTTAGATATAGCTATCACCCTTCGGAAATACTGATCACAGTGAAGGTTACTGAATACCAGGAGGTAATGAATCAACTCCAAAAAAGAAAAGACAGGTTGGGTTTGTTCCTCCTTCCATTCTGCATCGTTTCTCGCTAAAGAGTCTTGGAAAGGCTTTGAAGAAAAAAAAAAGAAGTAAAACCTCCACAAAAAACCTGAACCAAACAAAAAACCCCCACTGCCAAGCCTTAACAATTAGGGTTAGCTAATCTTGACTGTAATTACTAAGATCTGATGAAAGGTTGTCAAAGAACTATTATTGTTAGAGACAGCAGGCTAAGCCAGCACTGTGCTTTAGCACACTCATCTGAGCGGCTTCTCAGGCAGTTTCTGGTAAGTACACAGATCAGAAGGGATCTTTAAAATTGGTGTTGCCAGTGTTAAATTTTCTGAAACTATAAGAAATGCTCCAAAAGTGGTCTTCTGAAGATGATTATTTACAAGCCTTTCCCTGTATTTACAGTGATTCTCTGGTTTCTTTGCATCATGTGTTCAGGACTGTCTCCACAACCAGTCAGAGCAGAACCAACTTGGAGGGTTTTCTATGGGTTTTCTTCACTAAGTACTTCACTGAAGAAGCTGGAGAAATAAGTGAAGTGTGAGTTAGTAGAGGCTCACAGGGAAGGGTGTGAGCTGGCAGCATGGAATTGAGGAGTGGCATGAAATTAATGTGCTCTCCCGTATTGGTGGGTAGCACAGAATTATCAAAGAATTTATGTAGCAAATGTAGATGGCTGTGCCAGATAAGGAGAGTCAGAGAGCTTATTTGATCAGATTTTCAGAGTTTCTAATGGAAATATAATAGCTATGAAAATTTGAGGAGACCCGGGGACATTTTTGCATCCCTGATATTCATGCATTGACTTGGTGCTGCTCTTCTATCCCGACAACCCTTTCCAGCTTGGTGTACTGTGTCACTCCTCCACTGTCTCTCCATTTCTCACATTCACCAATACAGTAATTAATGTGGTCTTTTTGCTTATCCTAAACTGAGGTGGATGCTTCCTGCTTAAAACTGCAGCACAAATTCATCCTTTGTTTGTAAGACAGCTCTTCTTTAAAAATAGTAGTGTGTGTTTGGGAACACGGCCTGCCTGTCCTGGCCAAGGGACACTCACCACTGCATGTCCCTATTGTGTCAGCAGGAGGCTTTTGACCCTGGAAGTGGAGCCAGGCTTCCAAATTCTTCACTGAAATCCCAACAGCTGCAGGACCCTCATGGTGAGTCCTTCAGTGGATTTATTTTTAGAAAGCCTGCTTTAAGGAGTCTAAGTCTGTCCTCCTTTGCCCAGGAGTAACTTGAGGTAGATTCTGCTAAGTAAAGGAGGCTGAAGAGACTAAACTAGCCTGTGCAACAGCGGATCCAGGCACTGCAGCTCCTTTCCAACTCAAATCAATGCCATGCTTTAATTTCTCAGTGTAGGAGAAACTTAAGCGGGTAAGGACACAGCACTAAAGCTCAGAACTTTAGCACTGGCTTTACCAGGAGTAAAGTCGGGGAATTTCTATCAGAACATCATGAAAGAGCCCAAAGGCAAGGGATGAGTTTTCTGAGAAACTGAGGCAAAGCAGGGAACAGTCAGAATTGTTCAGAAATGCAGCTCTGCCTCAGATGTTTCTTAAGTTGCCTTACAAGCCAACCACTGTGCAGTGCTTGGGATGGAAACCTTGACAGGCCTGGAAATCAGTGGGTTTTTTTTCCCCTCGATATTTAAGACAAACACTAGAAACAATCCAAGAAAATATTCCTCTGCCTTCCCTTGCCATGTGAGACTCAGACACCTGTACCCACTGATCCTCTGGGGTCTGAACCCTATTTTCGTGGTGATACTTAACTACAGCCAGAAGTGCTTGAGGTGTTCTTCTCTTCAGCATTTCCTACTGGTCAGCAACTGGTACCCAAAGTCATCACAGGAAGTCTGAATAGTCTTAATATCCCAACCTGGGATTTGTCCCCTTGTCACTTGATTATACTGCGTACCAGTAGACTAATCTTTTTAACTTTAATCCTATGGATTAAAAATTAGGTGTTATATATCTTTCTAGCTTCTTTCATAGTTTTGTAATGATCCTTC
The DNA here is from genome assembly GCA_013400555.1 of Jacana jacana. NCBI lineage: Eukaryota > Metazoa > Chordata > Aves > Charadriiformes > Jacanidae > Jacana > Jacana jacana. Next base: position 144,401 of record VZTM01015121.1, read on the forward strand.
AACTCTAAATTAAGACAGATGAAATCTGTGTATTTGTTTATACTTGATAAAACACAAATCTTACTGTTGGTTCCGAATGCTCAGTTTAAAAGTCTAATCACACCTGATATTTTCACAAGATATCCCACACAAGATTCTTGGAAAAGTGCTCCTTGATCCAGTGGATTATTGAATTAATTGTCAGTAGTAATGCCATCACTGGGTATAGATGGGAAAAGGAAAGCAAAACAGCTCACCGACTTGGAATCGAGACAGTCCCCTGAGGATATTAATGTCACCAAGTCCATAAAGGGATTATATAGTTCAATAAAAATAGAAACAAAGTCAATGCCCTGTTTAAAAAGACAAAGAAGGTCAACCATAACTTGATATGGGCAACTCAGGGAAAGAAAGCACAAAGGGAATTGTAGCACATTTCTCAAGAATTAACAAATAACCTTAAATGAGTAATTTTTTCTCCCGTTTCTGTTTGTAAATTGCCCTTGCCCAATAGTTATTACTCCTTTCCCTTCCTTTCCTCCCTCCCTCACCCCTCCCCTGGTGAAATTCTTATCAAAACACTTCAAGATGTAACCCAAGCTCTCTATCCTGCTCACAAGCAGTTTATGGCCAGAATGTGATACAGGACACTGAAGAATCACCTGGTTTGGACAGGTTGCCATAGGCTTCTGCATCCTCCTTGGAAGAGGATAACTCTTGAGATGAGTTATCCTTGTATTGCAAAAAGCCGTGTTTACAAAACTGAAAGGAGCAATTAGCAGTAAACTGTATCTTCTGGGTAAGTTTTTATGCTTCTAAGAACTAAGCTAAATTGAAGAACAAGCAGTTGTTCTGTCCTCCAAGCCACTGGAGCCTGCTGAAGATGGAGGAGGGTTTTTTTTTGTGGGTTGTTTTATGTCAGTTCTTGTGCAAGGTCTCCTGTCAGCTGTGTTTACTTGGCTAGTATCGGTCATGAATTGTTTTTATTATTTTGCTGCTTAGGATTGTTTTGCAATATTCATTAATAAATGATGTGTTCCAGCCCTAACACTGCCATAGGCAAAAAAAATAGACCTGTTCAGGCACCTGTTCAGGCACTCTTCATTACAGCCCCAGGTTACAAGAGCCCCAGAGAGGGAGTGATGTGACTATGGTGGTCTTCACACTTGCTGTAGCATCCAGAGAGTAACCAACAACTTGGGGTGACTCCATGAGCACCGAGCTGTGCTGGGTGAAGGATCTGAAGCAGCAGTGACCACAAGCTGTTGACACCAGACACAAGATTTTGTTCTTCTGTAGCCAGTCTTCTGTGGAGGCGTGCTTTTGTGGAGGGTAAATGCTTGTCCATAGCACTCCTGAGGAGGAGCATCTCCCTCCTCCTATGGTTTTCCTTACATCCAGAAAGGCAGGAACTCAATGACATTTACAGAGGTGCCAATTTTTGTCCAAGTTGGAGAGGCCAGAGTGCCTGGTAATCAAAGCTGACCATTGTTCAAGCAGTATTATTGCAGCATACCTCCTGACAAAGTGCCCTCCAGGGTTTTCCAGGTACCAACAGGGTCCTACAGTGATAATACAACAGCAGCAGCTAGTTCATATGTAACTGCCTGTGGCATTCTGTCTTTGCTTCCACTCCGAGAGCTCTCTCATATCGTCCGTATGCATTTATGAAACCAGGATGTTGTTTTCTGTGCATTGAGTCTGTATGTTTCTAAGAACTGTGACTGACTGGGAGAAGAGCTGTCATTTCTCTGTCACTGCCAGCCTGTTGAGACAAGCACACACCCTCACAATGCTCTCCCCTGGGCAATGGTACAGCTGTTCTTTTACTTCTTATAATTGTTTTATTATTGTTATTCAGCTAACATGATCACTGTGTGGTTGAAAATAGGCAGAAAGCTAAAGCAAGAAGCATCTAGAGGACAGTGAAGGGACTGGAGAAAAAAGCATTATTAGACTAACTTGTTCTTAGATGGCACTAACTGATTAAAGGCTAAATCTGACACTCGGCACTAGCACCCCTTGGTGATACAGGAGTCTGCTCCTTTGGTCAGACCCTTCCTTGAGCAGGCATTGCAGCCCTGTTGAAATGCTATACTCATTTCCATAAGAAGCTGACACTTTTGCAGGGGAAAAATCTGCCAGGAATTTCTTGATCAGACCTTCTTAGGATCCCATTAGCCTCTATCAGAGTAATCTCTTCTGTATGACTTTACTCCATCTAATTTATTTGTTGGTGTTAACAAATGAGAAAGGTTCTGATATGATTTGATCCCATAGATCAAAGCATTAGAGGAGCAGCAGCACAAACCAGAGTTCTGCAAATAGATCCGTAAACGTACCAGAAATAGCTTGTTTCCTGCAGTCAAGAGGTATTTTACATATGCAATCCATCACTCTCTCCTCAGTGGACTTTCTAGTGAGAGGCTAACAAAACTTCTGGGACACCGTGAAATCCAGGATGAAGGCAGTAATCATGGAATCATAGAATCATTTAGGTTGGAAGAGACCCTTGGGGTCATCAAGTCCAACCATCAGCCCTACTCTACAAGTTCTCCCCTACACCAGATCCCTCAACACCACATCCAATCTACTCTTAAACACAGTCAGGGATGGGGACTCCACCACCTCCCTGGGCAGCCCATTCCACTGACTGACCACTCTTTATATGAAAAATTTTTTCCTCATATCCAGCCTAACCCTACCCT
>VZTM01015121.1:147146-228469 GCA_013400555.1 Jacana jacana
TGCGGTTGCTCTGGTGCAGAGATAAGCCAAAGGCATTTACTCACCCATAATAAAAATACACAAGAGGCCATATGAAAAAAAATCTATTATAATCTAATATACAGCCTGATGCCCTGTGTACTCATCCACCAGGTGCAGAGCTTCATAAAGGGTCCACCTCACACGCTCCAACTTATGCTAAGCAGGGTGATTGTAAAGACCGGTGTGTCCTGCGGACCCCGTCGGGGTTGTTTTCCTCCCTGTTCATCATTTTGAAAAGTGGATGTGGGAGACAGCTGGCTCAGATTCCACACCCACCCACAACAGTAGCATTTTGCTGCCTCTGTGTCAACTGTTGACGAGCCTAAATGGTGAAGTGCTTCAGGAAGAGTGAAAAAGTGGAGAGAAAGCCTTCACTCCCCTGCAGGAATGATGCATAAGCCAAAGGTTAGAACTATTTTATTTCAGGGTATATAGCTTTGGATGTGGCTGACTAGAATAGAAATCAAGTTTTTTAAGCAATACCTACAATACAGGAGATTTGTTCATACAAAGGATCTTTAAACAACGGAGCAGACCGACTATGTATACTTTTTACTACTGGTCATTTAAAACCATGAATATTCAAGAGATGTCCAGCAAATATTTGCCTTTGGTTTTAAATAGATCTTGGGTTTTCCTGATATTCCTACCCTGTTTGCTTTGCGCAACAGCCCAGAGGAAGAATTTTTACAGAGAAAGAATCCCTCACATCTGGGAGTGATTCCCGGCCTGTTCTTTCTTTACAAGTGTTCATTACGTAGGTTTGAACACAGGGATTCAGGATGTGTCGGGGAGCTGCTGTGCATTTTGGTTCCTTGTGTAGGGAACAGAGCTATCAGAATTGCATTTCCCCAGGGAATAATTATGTTTACAAATTTCAAATATGCTCTCTGTAGTAGCCTAAATTGTTTTGTTCCCACAAGCTCAGTGGGTGGGTTTTTTTCTCCCTCTGACATTTGACTACCCAATTAGCCCCTCCTTTTTCACAGCCGCACTAAATTTCTTCACCACCTTCTTGTAGGAGCTATTTACAGAAGCAAGAAATAGTTTATTACCTGGCATCTTCCCCAAGAGACAGACTATAGGAAATATTTCATGTCAGTAATTCAGACTGATCAGCTTAAGGTGAACCAAATTCCAACTTACCCCACAAGGAAAACTATCCACAAACTTCAGTACAAACTGAAGGTTGGGAGACCTTCTCACTCTCTACAACTGCCTGAAAGGAGGGTGTAGAGAGGTGGGGGTCGGTCTCTCCTTCCAAGTCACAGGCAACAAAACAAGAGGAAATGGCCTCAAGTTGCACCAGGGGAGGTTCAAGTTGGATATTAGAAAGAATTTTTACACTGAAAGGGTTACTAAGCATTGGAATGGGATGCCCAGGGAAGGGGTTGAGGTCCCTTCTGGCCTGGAACATTCTATGATTCTTTGATTCTCTGACATAAATCTCAGGTTTTTTCTAAGGTTTGTGAACACTGAGCAGCAGGATGGACTAGATTAGAAGGTCCCTTGGCTAAATGCTAGAGAGAAGACAATGTATTTTGGATGTCATTTGCCACCAAAGAAACAGTTCAATGAAAAACTGGATTGAGCGTGATATTTCCTCCAGTAGAAAAGAGTGGAGGATAAAGGCCCAAGTATATTTTCTGTCCGCGGTGCAAAATTGTCCCTTGTTACAGCTCTGCCAGGAAATCAGCACTACTAGACCAGATATTGGCTGCTCCCATCAGGGAATCTACTTTTGTGAAAGGCTGAAGGAAATGAGCCAAATATCTTCTCCATGTTCCCACCTCAAATGGACAGAGCTGTGGTACGTGGCTAAGGACACTGACATTTGATGGTAGAACATAGGCCCAGGGATGGAAAGGGAGATGACCTTCTGTAATGAGCATCAAAAGGACATGTTTGGGCACTGTTCTCCTCTCTTCATCTTTCCTTATCTTCAGACACCCTCTTATTTATACCCAGAAAACAGCACAGAATCTTCAACTGCGTTGGGACCAACACAAATTCCTGAAAAACTCTTCATATCTCCCAGAAACAATAGCGGTTCTTTCCTGACAGACCCTTCCAAGTTCTGACACTTCTTCGTTTGTGAGATGTGTCCTATGGATACTGTACAGTGCCCATACGTATGGGCCACACTATGTCACATAGTATCAACCCAACACCTTGAAATATTGGTAAGATATTCTTGGAAAAGCAGTGTTCAGCATATCAAGAGTTGTTACAAGAAACTCCTGGGAAACCTTGCAAACAGTTTCCTGACATCCAGGTGAAGAGGACACACACACAAACAGGTTCCTCCCTCCCTGTCACTCCTGTAGAACCAACAGCTTCAGCGATGGGGCCCAGCTCTCAGCCCATGAAATCTCACATGGCACCATTACAGCCCACAGAGCTGTTGCTATGACTATTTTTTATCCAAAGTATATATTAACGTATCTCCTTAGTCACGAACTATTGGGGAAGGACGTTCTTTTTGTCTGGTGAAAGAGAGAAAATAGAGAAAAGAGTTGGTACGATTTTGGGTGAGAAAAAATCAGCCGGAAATGGGTTCTTTTACTGGCTGATTCTGTGCTTCTGCTGTCTTTCCTTTCACACAGCTCATATAGAGGTATGAACCTTGTTGAAGAGAATGCAGAGCACTTTATCTTCCTTTGTGTTCCTTTCCTATGACTATTCTGAGGACTTACAAATATAATCAAGTTACCAAGGCCTAATAGGTTATCAAACTCTGTTGAGTTTTCCGTGCACTCGTTCTTATCCCAGGTCAGGCAATACAAATTACTGCAGACTCCCTTCATTGGCAGCTGTGCACCAAAATAAATGACTTCCTATTTCCCATGGGCTGTAAGCACACACCGTTACCACACAGCTAAAATGGGCAAGGTTATGGATATCTACAGCTGAGCATGTTACTTGGCGCTTCATTTGTCATATCAGAAAAATGGGAAACTTCAGGGCATAAGTCACCTGTCATGTTTTAAAAGTCTATTTAGGTTAAGATGAATAATACCCAGCAAGCACCTCTTCCTTCCCATTGTCTACACAGAAAATCTAAACAAGAGCTCAAATGTAGCACCATGGTCATCTGTAGCTGGCTTCGTGAATCCCACACACTGCCACTTTTTAAGTCATTTAATTGAATGTCTGATATCTAAAATTTGGAATAAAGAGGAGAAAACAGGTAGCATATCCGCAGTATGTTGTCTGTGCAAAGAGTGAATACCCCAGCCAAGACTGGGTCGACAACATTCCTTGTTTGGAAGAGGCCTCTGCAAGCCTCCAGTCTGACCTCCTGCTTGGAGCAGGGCTATCACAAGCTCAGATGTGGTTTTCTCTAGGTGAGTCTTGGATGATGAGTCAAGGATGGAGGTCTGACAACTTCTCTTAGTAACCTATTCCTCTGCTGCCCTTCTCTGCTCATGGAAATGTCATACTCTGTGTTCAGTTCCAAGTGCCCAAACTGCAATTTGTGGTTGTTGGGCTTTGTTTGTTTGCCCTTCTCACCCAGTGCTGAGAAAAGTTTGATTCCTGTATCTCTGCATCTCAATTCCAGGATCAGGTCTCTCCTCTTTGCTGCCAGCAACAGTATCTCAAGTTCCTGCCCTGCTACTCATCAAAGATATCTGGCAGACTGCGATGTTACTGAAGAGGGTCATCTTGTCCTGACAGAAACCTGCATATGGGGGTGCAGCTAATGAATCTCATCACGCCTTGTACTCCATCTCTAGTACTGGTGTTTAGTGACCTGCTGCATGAGAAAGGAAGAGAGGAGACTTACTGAGTGCTGGCACCCTTGCTGCAGGGATAGATTTCCTTCATGCCTGACTTTTCTGCTAAATTTGAGACTTGGCACAGAGAATACATTAAAGAGAAAGAACTTCTACAGAAGTTTTAATGTACATTAACGTGAATTTCTGTTTCTGGTCAACTAAGTCTTTCATGCTTCAGCTACATCTGGCCTTGGTGGTCTGATACAAGTAAAAATAGTGCCAGACTATCTCAGCTGGAGTGACCACAGACTTTCAAGAGCATGCTTCCCAGGCCTCATAGTCATTGACTGCGCATGACTGGTAGAAAGTTTTGACCTGAAACCCACAGCACTGTGTAATTTGGCTCTTCTGGTCAGTAAGTTTACAGAATGACTCCATGATCCAGATGTTCCTACTCCTTCCTTCCCAGGAGTCACAGAGCTGGACCAGACCTTCTGCAAACACCATTGCAGAGGTTTGGTTTACTCTGCTCCTCGCAGCTGCTGTCTGACTCCAGCATGAAGATTAGAGGACAGTTTGTCAGGTTAAACAGCAGCAATGACATTCGTTTTCCTTGACTGACCCTGACCTTGATGTTAATCAGCTCTGTGTATTCCCACCACAGTTCCACATGAACTCTGACATTTCTGTACAGGTCTCTAGTGTGATCAGTTTTGTATTTGTTGAGGCCTTTCTCCACAAGGACCCAAGTGTCACTTCGGCTGCAAGCCAAGCTGCAGGATCTGCAGGTTTTCTGATCAGCTGGGGACTGTGACAACTCTGCTGGTCAGAAGCACCTTTGTCAGCTTGTCTGAAACTATTGCCAAAGTCACACCACACTCAACCTGACAGGCACTGGGCTCCAGTCCTTGATGCTCTCCAGCTGCTCTGGGTCCACGTGTCTTGGCTTTAGATGGAACAAAACTCCTTTCTGCTGCTTCCCATCAGTCACAGTTCGAACAGCAGTGCTAACAACATGCCACGAAGGAAACAGATCTTTCCAGCAGGCTCTGTCTGGAACCACTTGGAGTTTTTAATTTCTGTCATGTCTTCATACACCCCCTTTACTGAGATCAACTACTTCAAAGGGCTACCCTAGCCTACCCCAGCACATGGCTTCAGCATTCCTCTCCTTCCCCAGGTGTGCTTTACAAGCCTCCACTGACAGCAGAGTGGCTTGCTCTCAAGGCTGAGAGTTACAAATTCTTCCCTGTCTGCTTTGAAGAGGGGCTGATAACGAACAAACACATCTTTTCCTGCCTGTTAAGCCAGGACTAAGTTTTTCTGAGTGAATTCTGGTGCTGTTCCAGTGATGTCTCTGCTTCATTTGAGAGGTGATCTCTTGATGGAAATTCTTTCCCTATCCTGCCTACGGAATTTCTGGGAAAGCTTTAAAGGAACTTTTAGTACTGGTTATATTTCTGAAGCGAACAGAGATTTTTGAAATGCTGGCTGAGTTTATGGAGCATGTAACATTACACTCCACATTGAATAGGCTTAATTGAATTATCCACACTCTTATGAAGCCACTTATCGCCACAAGCTGCCTGACACACAAACACAGGTGCATGAATTCTCACAATTCCTCCTGCAACAGGGCAAATTGTTATCATCTGTAGCTGCAGGTGAAGGGATAGGAGAAGAGACAGCATTTTCTGAAGCCTCTAAGGGATATTTAGGATCCACCTAGAAAACTTCATGAAAGGTTTGTTCTTGATTGAGAACTCCTTCTCCTCCAGACATCAGACATAAACTGGTGCCCTGATGGCATCCACATAGATGTTATGTCCTTGCTTCAATTTGTCTGGGAGGATTTTGTAGCTTATTTGTTCCTTCCCTTACAAAATAAATAAACTAAACAAACACTAAGGAATTCACATATACTTCACCTCCAGCCACTGAAATGCCTATTAGGAGGTCCATCAAAAGTTTAGATATGACCAGGCAAGACAATCTCCACATATCTTACATGCAGCAGAAATAAAAATGGAAGAGAAATTAATATTGAAGAAAATTGGTCTGCAACAACGAGAGGAGACAGACCAAAACCATTCTCTACTGTTACACAGATGGGCAGTCAACTGCTGAAAGTAAAATAAAAATAAAATTAATAAAGCAAGATTCTTGGACAAGAGCAATTATCATTTGCTTCTGTGCAGCTCTCTGGGCCAGATCAAATTTCCTGGAGGAGAGACTGTTCAGTCCTGGAGAACATCCAAACATTCCCAGCTAATTCTTGGAGGGTTAATTGCAGTGGGCAGAAGTAGTGAGAGCCCAGGAAGCCCATTGCCTGCAGCTGGCGTGCGACTGGGAAGCGCTGGGAGCAGACACACAGCCGCATCTTGGAAACATCAGGACTTTTGGTTGCAACCCAGTAAATGGTAATGGAGGACTAACAGGGATGACAGATACTGCCCCAAAGCATATGATGGAGTAAGAAAGGCTTTTGTCTTCAGCTCCCTAATATCTCATCCCAGATCCTTGGTTTCTGTTTTTTAAAAGGTTTCTTTTTCCAGTTTCTCTTCTCCTATATAAATATAAAAAGCAGATTTCAAAACACTTTTGGTGTTTGTATTATGCTCTCTTTAGAGGAAAAGGACAGACAAGATTACCTAAAAATGCAAAGAAAATGCATCAAAGAAAAACAGGGTCTTTTTTTTTTAAAAAAAATGGTCTTAGCTTGGTCAAATGGGATGACAAAGCCAAACCCAGTGTCTCCATATACTATTTTTCTGCTAATGATATCTTAGTAAATTAAAAATATGTAGAGATTATGTTAATTAATTAATTAATTGGTTTCTCAGTCATATTCACCTTAGGCTCTACTTCCAATGTTGTCAAAGTTGCCTGAGTTAGCTTAATACAGGCTAATTTGGGTCCCAGAAAGAGTCTTTTTAGAGTGGTTTCAGGTCCTGGGTTGCACATTTATTCTGCTTCTCAGCAGGTACAAATGCAAACATATTCCTGAAGTCTGAGCAATGTGAGCCCATTCAGTGCCTCAATTTTGTTTCAGGTTCAAGTTCTGGAGAATAAATAGTTTATAAACAGTTAAAAATCATTAAGTTGCCATTCAGCTTGACAAAACCCTGTTGTCTGAGAAACTGCATTGTGAAGATGAGGTGAACTTACTGTACAGGAGCTGGAATATCCTCAACAATAATAAGAGATCACGATCAAGTTCTAAATTGAAGCTTATGAAATTAAAGCCATTCCCAGAAGATTAATTTAAATACCAGACCTTTTAAAAAGCTATGTTGATGCTGTTCTCTCTGTGCTCTTGCACTTGTATATTGCAATATGTTGCAATAACCTTTACTGAAAGTCATGTCAGGTGTGAGAGCTAATATAAGTCTCCAGATTTTACCCTGTTCTTGCAGGAATATCCCAACTAAGACTTAATTTCCTTGTACTTGCACCATGTGGACTCTGAATTCCATCAACAACAAAAAAAATCACCTCTGCCTGCATGTCTTGGGCTCAGTTTCTATCTCAGATGAGAGGACACCTACTATATTTTTCAGTCTCCTGATGGAATTTCTGCCTGTTCATCCTTCTCTCCAGATTCATTCTATTAAAACGAATCCTAACGGGTCCAAAGATAATCGAATTCCATGTAATGTTATACCTACTTGAAGTCCCTGCTGCTCTGCTTTGCAGGATTTATGTCCCTCTCCGCTTCTTATCATAGAATCATAGAATGGATTCGTGCAACATTAAGTCAGGGACACCTGCCAGGAACCAGGAAGCGATAAGCCATTAGAAACCCAAACCACCCTCTGCTGATAAAATAGCTTAGTCAGTAATTACCCAAGCTGAAATTTTCACAAAGCACATGGAGGCTTGATAGTGGGGGTTTTTGTGTAGGGCTCCCCCCTGGCTCTCCACCCCTCGCCTCACTAGACTGATACGAACTCATGGAAACTTTCCTGACAAATCAGGTTTTTCAGCTCAGCAAGTATTGGGATTCCAACACCACACTGGGGAGTAGGAAACAGGACCCACCCGCACGAACTACTTTCAGCCTGAAGACTTTCACGGTGACATTTCTGTGCAAAGAGTGCCCCATCTACCACAGCAAAAGGCAGGAAGGGCAACATAAGGTGTATTTTTTTTGGAGCCCCATAGGTGGGAAAAGATGGTCAGAGACAGCTGTTGGCTTTGGCACAGTTCCCTTGGAGCCGTTCACATCACACTCGTTTGAGCCCAGCAGCCAAGAGCAGCCTAGTTGGCTCCAGCTGCTGTACCCAGCTCGGGGCTGGAGCTGGTGGGGACCAAAAACCATGCTGAGACTTGGTCCTGATTAACCAGCTTCAGGGAAAGGATTGCTCTATGGGGACCAGGGAGAAAATCAATCCTTTGCTCTAAACAAGCAAAATTAAATGGTCTGTTGATTTTTTCCTCAAGGTTGTGGTACCTTGGACTCTATTTGCTAAATTTTTCACTCTTTGGTAGATTGTCCCCTCTGCTGTAGGAGTGAAAGCCATCAGTCTTTCCTAGACCACGCAGCTTTGCTTTCCATGAGCACCAGACAGCCTCTCAATGAAGAACTCTGACATGTCCTGTTTCCTGACGCACCGCACTGCTCTTCTCCAGATTTCCACACCTGGTAAAGACCGTCTGCCCAGTCACCTCTGATGCACAACAGACCATTCCAGAGAACACCTCCATTTGGTCCCTGAAGTCAGGACAGCCTGATAACAGAACACACAGGTTTGATGCAGGGCTAGAGAGGAATCACCTGCCCTCAACAGATACTCCACAAACGACCAAGAGGCACAAAGTGGTCTGTGGAGCTGAGCAATTAACAGAGGCTGGTGAAGGCAAGAGAGTCAGCTGGAAGATTAGGGTGTCTGTGTAACATAAATACTGCCAGGTGGAATACTGTCTCCCAAAGCAAAGACAGGACAGTGGGCATAAAAGTCTTTCCTGTCCCCCCCCCCCCCCCACCCCCCAGTATGAGAACAGGAGGCTACTGACTGTTAAACACTTGCAAGCTCATCTGCAATTTAATGCTGGTAAGCAGAGTGGTGCTGCTCGCTTGAAAACCCAGGTCTTTTCATGGAACATGCCAGGTGAAATCATTGCTTTGCTGTATTGTCATTACTGGGGACATAAAGCACTTTCCTCATTAAAGCTCAATTTGCAGTTATATTTATCTGCTGCCGTCTGACCCCAGGGTTTTGCTTCTCCTTTGAAGCACTGATACTGTCACCTGGACAAACTAGGAAGCCAGAATCCTGTTTCTCTTGGTTTTACTGCCTAATGAGACCAACTGCAAAATGCACTTAGCAGTGAACTTCAGTGAAATTAGAATAGCCCTTTAAAAATCTCAGATCTTTGCTTGTGACTCAGAAACACACTAGTACCAATTAAAGAAGTAGCAGGAAACAAGGGAAAAAAAAATCCCCTGTTGTTTCTTTTTCACATCTGCATTTTTTCTGGGCTTTACAGGCTTTGAGGATATTGTCTTCTAGCAAGTAAGTTAAGAGAACCAGGAAGCCTGGTCCCTTTTCAACTTGCCATTTTTAACACACACAACATTCACCTCTACCTCTGCCATGAGGCGAGATTCCAGCCCAGATCTCACCAGTTGCAACAATTTGCTTGAATATTACCTGGCCCAAGACCTTAAATACCTATCTGTAGTCTTTAAACAAAATCCTCTCAAACCTTTAAAGCCACAGCAGATTCTTCCACGGCATTAAAAAACAAAACCCAAGGGTAAAAAGTGCATTATAGTGAAGACCTGCTTCCTGCAGCCTGGCATTCCTTACCTCATTGCTTCTCCTGCTCCAGGAAGGCTGAAGGGCCGTGGGGAGGGACCGGAGCCTTTCTCAAGAGCCCGGCAGGAATTTTAGAAAGAGGCAGAAGCATGTCCTCACAGCTCTGGGAGCCATACAAAGGGTGAGGAAACATTCCCAGTGAATAAGAGATTTTCTTCAGCTCTTGCACTGTGGGCTGTAGTGCCCGAGTCTCTCACAGTTTCTGAAGGAGTTTTCCTCCAGCACTGCTACTTCACGTGGACCTATGGCCCTCTCCTCATTCCTGGTGTTTTTGTGTTTATTTTTCAGCAGAAGCAGTTATTTTTAAAAGGAAGAGGAAAGAAAAGAAATAATAATTCCCAGAGAGGTATGTATTTTTGTCACAGGCTTTTGTGGCCCCGTTGCAAAAGCATTTTAGCAGCAGACACTGTGCACGTAGCTCGGGGTCCAGAGCAGCAGCAACGATCTCACATTTAGGACTGAGCTCAAACTTCTCCCCGAGTGCTGGGCCAACTTGAATTTCTCCAAGTCGTGACACTGACATGGAAAAACCAGTATGAAACCACTGGCATTTTTCAGGAAGGCTCCTATCTGTACTGAGCTCTTGAAGATTCACAAGATTTGCAGATGGCTGATCTTGGTTTCAAATACGCGTGGAGGAAAAACACACTTTGCCTTTGAATCTGAGTCTTCACCTTTATGTGGTTTATCAGAGAACTGGGGTGAAGATCCCAAAAGTTTATGGTATAGGAACAGCTTATTCTGCTCTGTTAGAGTTGTTGGGAGACAGCTGGGCCCATCAAACTCATTAATGCACCACCAGTATCAGCTCTTTTTTAAATAGATGCATGTCCCATGAAAGTACACTGTTAGAACGAAACTGAAACTTCCTGAGAAGCTGGTAGATTTACCAAAAATCTTACTTTTACAAAATAAAACAGAGAGAGGAAAAGGTGATTTAACCCTGTGGAAACATCTTGTCCTGCAGAGCTTGATGGGCTGCTGGCAGCCACTCAAGGTCAACCCAACCGCACCAAAGTACTCCTATGGCAATTTGCAAACCTGCTTCTTGATTCCCGAAGGGAATAGGTATCTGCTTCATCTCTTCTGCTGTACCATAATACTCATAATTTTTTGTATCAAGTTTTGGGCCTTCATTATCTCCTACAGCTAGCAGGTAAGCCTCATCAAAACTTCAGTTGACCCAACAATATCAACATCAACATCAACAATGTCTTCACTCTTCAGACCCAGCAGGCACTCCTGTTCCTCAGAGATTTGTTCTCCTCTGCCATGATTTTTCAAGATCACATACAGACTTTGCTGCCCAAGAGAGACATCTGAGAGAGAAGCTCGTCTTTTTCATCTAGACCTTTTTGTATCCAGGGCTATTGGCGATGGCAATTGATTTCAGTGATTGCCCATCACAAACACAGATCAAAGTCGTGGGTGTACTCCAGTTTAGTGGATTATTCATGTTATACAATTTCTTAAATTATTAGACTTTAGAAAAATACTAGAAATGTCACAAAGTGTAGTAAAATGTAAAAGAGTAATTGACCAGAGACTCATAATAATTTAGAATAACTTCGTTTGGAAAGGACCTCTGGAGGTCTCTAGTGCTGCCTCCCGCTGAAAGCAGGGTTAGGGTCAAAGTTAGGTCAGGTTGCCAACAACCTGAGTTTTAAATATCTCTTTCTATCTGAGTTTTCAATACCTTCAAGCATGGTGATTTTCATGTTTCAGGACAGATAACTGATAATTTCCAGCTGGCTCCCTTTCCCCCCTGTAGATGCCTTTTATGCCTGACTTCCAGGCTAGGAATTTATGCATGTCTTGTTTGAACCATGCAGTAGAAACATTGGGCACTCAGGTGTGGACAAACCTTTGTCTCAGAATTGAGGGTTCACACACCTGGAATATGTCGTTGAACTTCTGTTTTACCTTCTTCACCAAAGGTCTCCAGACACTCAACTAATACATACACTATAATTACAGGTAGTTGTCTAACCAGCTCTGGCCTTCCTTGGCAAGTGCTTCTGTTATCTTCCCTGTTTCCATAGCAGGAATCAGAAAAAAAGACAGAAATAACCTGCAGCAGTTTTCCAGGATTTGCCTTGAACCTTAGATGACCCATTGAGCAGCTTTGACTCTTGGGTTGCTCTCTCAAACTCTAGAAAGTGTTTTGCATATAAAAGATGCATAACCCATCATAAATCCAATATAGTAAAGCACTTAAAGGAGTGCTCAAAACCTTTGTTGAATCAGAAATAATAACCTGAAACTATACATACAATAGTCTGCCTACAATGGTGTAACAAAGAAATGGATCCTGACTCATTGTAAGGAATTTGGACTTACCCAGCAGTCGGTTAAGCTTAATTTATGATAAGAAATGGAAAAATATGACAGAAAAGCTCAGTAACACACTGTGAAATAATAACTGGTTTGACTTCACACACACACACACAAAAAAAAAAAAAGAAAAAAGAGCAAAGCATAGTGATATTAAATTCTTCATTTAAAAGACCCATATCCAGACAACAAAGAGCATTAGCTTTAAGGAATGAAATTAGACAGAGACAGCCAGATAAATATCTGCCTGTCTAATTCCTTAAACAGTGCCTGCCTCCAAAGCTCAAAATGATCCTTAAAGATGGATATTCAGAGTTCAGAAAGAGTAATTTCACTTGTAGATGGATGGCTGTGGGGAGTTATTTCAAGTTTGTTGTTTATATCTTTCTTTGGATCAAACAAGCCGTGGCAAACAGTTTTTGGAAGATAGAATGAGTCAAAAACTAGGAAATAATTCAGTGACACCTGGTGATACTTCTGAATGGACTCCCAGTACTGATGAGCAGCAGAAGACAAGGTGTTAGCTGCTGACGGTTCTAGAAAATTGAAAGACGATGGATTTTAGTCTGAAAGGAGACCACGGGGTGATGGCAGTTGGAGAACATGAGACTGGAGAAGAAAATCAGGAAAAGAGTAGTCCCTCTGGTACATGAAACAGATTTCCAAGACCAAGACGACTCCTGTACTGATCACTTTACACAATACAGATCCTGCCAGTGGCTGACCTCAGACACAGCCCACCCAGTAGCCAGCCTTTGCACCCTCTCATCTCCCTCTGCTTCACACTCAGACACATACACATGCAAAGTTCTCTCAGCAGCCCTCTAGCCCTCCATGGTCTTTCTAGTGTCTGGCCCAGACTTATGGCCACCCCTATACCTTGCTCCCAAACCCCATGTCCCTCTCAGCAGCTGCTCTGGCTTGTGATCAGCAGTGATCACACGCCGACATACACACTCACACAACACCCACACACTCCGGACTCTCTAGTTGCTGGCACCACAGGCACAGGGGTCCTCCAGCCTGTTGGTGGGGCTCCAGTGACTCTAGCCTCCCATGAACACACACACAAGCAGAATAGGGAACCTGTCACCCAGGGCAGTGATTAGAAATAGTGTTTAATGAGGAGACAGGACAGTCTGCACTGAGCCGGACAAGGGCATGGCCAACCAAGTGTGGCCAGGCCAGCAAACTGTTTGCATGAGACCTACCCCTGTTTATCCCACTGTTTTCCCATGCTTGTTCCCAAACCATCCAGAACCTTCCCTTTTCTCTCCTTTAATTCCTCCCCTACACACCCCATAAGAAGCCTCTGGTCCTCACCAGCTCTTGGGGTGGGTGCTCTTCTGGGGCAGCCCTGGGACAAGCAGGGTCCAGGGACTGGTTCTCTGTGTTAAGTTATTGGGGTCTGTCACCCCCAAAATGTATCCCCGTGCTTCTCTGTGGGCAGAGAAAAAGCCATTAATCACATAACCTAACGAGGCCCCTTAAAAGTCATGGTATCCTCATTTGCCCTCAGTCATTAAAATTACAGCCCTGGTTCTTCAGCTTTGTGAGGTTTTTCAACATCAGGATGTCTCCACCTCTCCCCCTCCCTTTTTATCAGCTGCCAGAGAAACACAATAAACCCAGTTCAATTTCACCTCAAGACTTCCATTCTTGAGGTAGCTCTATGGCAGACTTTGAATGAATTGCCTGAAAGCTGCTTTAAAAAAACCCCAACAAACCAAAACAGAAAAAACACTCTCAACTACCAAACACCTCAGACCTCCTGCTCTCAGAAATGATATTATTTTCCTCTCCTCGGCCTGCACACCAACACCACACAGCTATTAAATTCCTTCATGTCATCCTCCACATTTCCAGAAAGCTATGCTTCTGAGGAGGCTTTAAATTAGTTTAATCCTCAGCACATGCATATGTGTTGACTTGGCTTGTACATGCATCAGCAATTCTCCTCAATCTTTCCCTGGAGAAACAGTCACCTCCTGAATGTCATCGTAGCCATTCCTTCTTAAGTTGCAACTGCCCCAAACTTGCAGCCCCTCCCCACCCCAGCCCAAAATAACCACTTGTTCTTGCACATGCTGTTGCCAGTAGGAAGAGGCTGGGAAATGTATAAGTAATGCAGCTGTCTCACTTCCCACATAGAAAGCCAAGATGATGTTTTCTTCCTAAAATTCTTTCTGGTAAAGGCTGGGAACATGGGAACAAGAAAATAAAGGGGATGGCTGAAGCGACGGGCAGAAGAGGATGGGGGTGACCATGACACGGTACCTGAGCTGTGATGGACAGACACCATCAAAGCCAAATTTCTAAGGAAATGCTCACCCCTTTCTTCCTGGAAGAAGGCAGCTCTTGCAGTTCCCTTGGGGGAAAAAAATAAAGGCAGAACATCTACACCTTGCAGAATAAGGGACTGAGTATCAACTTTGGGTAAAATAACTTCTGAGCCAGCTTTAACCACTGTTACATGTTCTGGCTTTTTTTTTTTTTCCTTTTTAAACCCTTTACCTACTGACTATCAACCCAGTGATATATTTTCAGAAGTTCAGCTCGGTGTAAGACAGCTTATGGCACTTCCAGACCAGAAGAGGCACAGCCATATAAGCATCCATTTAGCTAAATTCTCATTAGATGCTTTCTGTCCCTGAGCCTCAAAGCGATTCTAAAATAACCCAAGCAGGAGTCAGTGGATCAGGGAATGAGAACCCATTCTATTTTTAAATTGATAATTGAAATAAGACACCTCAGGTGGTTTGAAGTGGTTGGATATAAAACTCCTTCCTCGTGCTGCTTCTCCACAGCTCCATAGTCCCACCGGCTACCAAAGAGGTGAATTTGGGCCAACACAGTGTAATCCCCAGGCTGTCTTAGTATCTGCTTTGGAGATAGCATTACACAGGTCAGGAGGTGAAAAGTCACTTCAGATTTCCTCTGACACAGAGGAGGACTTGGATGGGATGTTGGACCTTTGTCCTAACACTTTCTCAAAGGAAAATATGAAGGTTGTCCATTTTCCAGAGGACCGCAGGTGCCCTGAGATTAGGACTGTCAAGAGTGTCTATAAGAGTTATACACTCATCAAATTTTCAGGATTGATAGTTCTTTTGAGGCTGGGGAAGTGACTCGACTGTATTTGAAAGCCTTTGATTTGAAAGTGACAGCTGACACTATTCATAAAGGAAGGAATCAGCCTTTCCCCCACAACACTGAACTTTTTAGGGTTTTTTGTGTAGACCACTGAGTTTAATTAGAACCTGATTTTAGGTTCCACAATTTATAAGGTTTGTCTCCTTCAATTAGTGAGACGTGGAACGTGAGGATGAAGACTGGATGAAGTCATGAAGCAGAGAAGAGTGCAACCTAGGAAATACCAGGGCTTCTTTTACTGGAGATGCAACAAAGCCAAAGGGAAATCATAATCCTTGACTAACGAGGCAACACAAAATTACAGATCTTATCAAGTATGCACAGTTTTACAGCTTCACTGAGCTGCAGATGGACACTGGCCTAAGGTGAGTTGCTCTTCTCCACTAAAATACCAAATCTGTACTTTATATCCAATAACGAAGCCCTGTACTTCATATTCCTCTAGTTTGCCTTCCTCTCGTTAGAAAGTCCAATTAGTGTTTCCTCCACCATTCTATCTTGCATTCGCTGCTGCAGATTTAAGATATATGGGATCGCTGTGCGTGGAGTCTGTGTCTGTGCATACAGATATATATTATTATGGTAGATTTGTATTTTTCAGCTTTTATTATTTTGCAAGCCTTAAAATTAGAGGTACATTCCTCACTCCTTAATTTGCATGATTACTTGCGGCCTTACATTTTTTATTAAAATTTACTTCCAGATCATAGAACATTGGCTAATCAGCAAGCTGCTTGTACTTTATAAATCACCTCAGCCTATAACTGGAGATGTGGCTTTTAAAGCAGGCTTTAGCCTCAATACTGAAATTTGCCTAATTAGCTACGCTCCAGTGTTTTTTAAGAGGAACAGAGTGGTGAGGCTTTGAGTTTGCCTCCATCCCAGTCACAGGAAATTTTCCCAAACTCAACAGGTTCTGTGTGTTTCAACACAAGAGGAGAGATGCCCTTCATCAGGACAAGCTCTGCACAGGATGCTCTTCAAGCGAATGCTTGAATTGAATCAAGTCAGGTCAAGGCAGACCTGACCGTGCTTACTCCAGAGACTGATTTTAGGGATGGCACTGAGATCACCAAAGAAAAACCCTTTCCCCTTTACATGGGTGTGTATGGAGCCTGATCCTACTCTCAGATAAGCTGTTTGCTGGGACTCTGCCATGCTGAGTAAGCATTTTTTTCAGGGATCTGTAAATTCTCTTCTGTAGAGAGCTGCTGGGGATTAATAGGTTTGTTGTAAAACTTCCCCGCCTTCTCCTTCAACAGCTAATAATCCTTTTTCACTATGGATGGAAGCTTGACATTAGGGGGCTGTAAAAGATTAATTTTAACTTTTAAAAGTACTCCATCTTATCTTGGGTGAAGTGAGGCTGGCACATAGAATTATAGAGTCATTTAGCTTGGAAGAGACCCTTGGGATCATCGAGTCCAATCACCAGCCCTACCCTACAAGTTCTCCCCTACACCAGATCCCTCAACACCACATCCAATCTACTCTTAAACACAGTCAGGGATGGGGACTCCACCACCTCCCTGGGCAGCCCATTCCAGGGTCTGACCACTCTTGCTGGGAAGAATTTTTTTCCTAATGTCCAGCCTAACCCTACCCTGCTGCAGCTTGAAGCCATGGGTACATCTTACACTCTTGGTACAGAAGTTATCATTGAGGTCACTACCCTGAAGTTCCCTTATATTTAGACTTCCTTTTGCCCCTGTACTTTTTTAACATTCCTATTCTGTCTTTCAGTTCCAGCACAACCCCTTTCTTAGGTGTTGACCTACAAAGATAACTCAAGCCAGAAAACAGTGGTTTAAGAGAAAACAGTATTCCAAAGCTTGCACGAAAGGACAGCCTACTGCAGAAATAATTTTGGGCTAAGCAGATGGAGTTTAGGAATATGGCCTTATTTAAAGGGATCACAGCTATTACTTGCACAGCTCAACAGCCACATTTGTCTTGACCCTACATTTTGCACTTCATCCACACAACGCTGAGAGTTCACAAAAAGAGTGACAGGGAGGGAGAAATCCCCGAACATGTTCACAGTTCATTATGCATTCAAACTTCCTTTGACAATCTCCTTCACTGAATAGTAAGTTGTGAAGCTCTCCCCATGCTCCCCGTCTCTGAGGCCAAAGTACAAATAATTTCCTAGTAATTATTTAAAATAAAAATAGAAAAAAAAGAAAAAAAAAGAAATTCTAGCAACTCAGAAACTCCAGAATGACTTTGAAAAAATGCTCGAAGGTGATCCAGGATGGCCTCTTTGTTTTCCCTTGTTATTCCCAATGGGATTAGCCTGGTCTCTTTCTGGTTATTTCTTCTGTAGGAGGAGCTGAAACACACTGGTTTGGATCGAGCACTTACCGAACAGAATTTACAGGCTGTAACATGAGCATCAGGTCTCTGATGAAATCCTTTACTGTTCATCATATCTGAGTGTCAAACAGAAATGTAGGCACCTTCATTCTTCAGGGACACAGCCATGGAGCTGTAAAAAAATAAAAAAAAAGAAAGAAAAGAAAACAAAAGGAAAAAAAAAGAAAAGTTAGTTAGAGTGGGAATAATCACACATCACTTGTTGCCAATTTTCATTTCCTGGTCATAAGGCTTTTGTCATTCAACCAAGAAACAGGTACAATGTTGTAAAATTAAGGCACGAGTTACTATCTAACGTTTTGCTGGTGTTTACTGAATTTTATCAGACCAGATGCACCTCCTGTTCCAGAGAATGTGCTTGTGGAGATGAGATGCCAATACAAGTCTGGCATCCCCAGCTTGGTTATGCAGGGTGGGCTTGGCTCTAGAATGGCTCTGAGTATGGGGGGCTGCCTGGGGACATTTTTCAGCAGTATCTGGCACATGGTTGGGCACCTTCTCTGCTCCTGACCTACTAACATCCACCCACTCATCAAAGAGGGGAGATTAAGATTAGCTATTAGGAAGAAATTCTTTTCCCTGAGCGTGGTGAGTCACTGGAACAGGTTGCCCAGAGAAGCTGTGGTTGTCCCATCCCTGGAGGGGTTCAAGGCCAGGCTGGATGGGGCTTTAGAGCAATGTGGTCTGGTGGGAGGTGTCCCCACCCATGGCAGGGGGTTGGAACTGGATGGTCTTTAAGGCCCCTTCCAAACTAAGCCATTCTAGGATTCTATCCTGAGAGCATCTGGTGAGCAAGGTGCTGAGTCTATTGTGGCAGGAGGCGCTGAGTCTGACAGCAACAGAGCAGAAATTCCTACACCAGCCTTGAATTCACCAATAAAGCTTTGTGCTCCCTCTGCCCATGGTGCCCATTGCCACGAGGTGGTACACCACGAAACTCAAGGCAGAGGTTATGTCAAACCACGAGCTAAAAGAGAGCAAAGAGAGCATCCAACATGCAGCAAAGTGCAGCACCGTGAGTCAGCGCCCTCCTGCTTTTCTCACACATCTAATATTCCACCTTCTCGGTTTTCCCCACCATCTCATTTTGAGCCATCGCCATCCTCTCTGATGATTGATTGGAGCTATTCTTTTTTTTAACAAGTTAAAGAAGGCAGAAAACACAACTAGATTTAACCATCACTCCTTCAGAAAGGCTGAAACAAACTTCCCCTAGAACTCTGTGAAAGAGCAAGTGTATTAAATCACTAAAATGAGGCATCCAGGCGTAAGACGTGCTGATTGACAAAGGGATTTGGTTCTCTTAAGTACCACAAAACATTTCAGGTTTTGAGAATGGAATAGTCAAATATCCCACAAATGTCAGGATTGCTAAATTATTTTTTTTTCTTTCTTTCTTTTTGCAGCTGATGCTTTTTCAGGCAGTGCCCTGAGCATGTCTTTTCGTCGGCCCAGAGGCACCGTTCTGTCAGGAACTCAGGAACAAAGAGAGATGGTCCAGCGCTCCTGAGGTCAATCAGAGATTTCATGGATGACTAAAAAGCCCTCCTCTACCAAAAAATTCCAGGAGACCCAAACCCCCAGAATTCAAACAAGCCACAGGATATTCTGCAAAGAGGGATCTGTCCTCTCATTAAAGAGGTCACTGCACAGCAACACGTGCAAAAATGAAGATTAAAGAATCCGGCAAACAGAAACACAGTTGTCACCTGGTGAGGCTACCACCAGCAGGAGCAGAGTCAAAAATATCCCAAGCATGGGTGGCCCTTCCTTTGCCAAGCTTTGAGAGTGGGCAAATCAAGAATCAATGTGGATGAGGCCACTGTGTTAGGAGGAAAGAGGCAGCAGAGAATTCAGTTTATGGGTGAAAGCCATGTCACACCATTTGTCTTCATGGAGAAAGAACAGTCCCTTGCTCTGTTTAGCTTACTGACAAGACACAGTCTTGTAAGACACCAGAGGCAGTTTGACTGGGCACCCCAGTTTCAGTTAGATGGGAAATGGTCCTTACAGCTTCCCACAACCAAGCTCGTGGCAGCCCTTTGGGAATTTTCCTCCAATTACTGCAAGGAAACCCACATTTCTCATTTTGATGATCAATTTTCAAGACTTGTGACACCTTTCAAGCGCACAGAGGAGAAAGGTTTGAACTTTTCAGGTTTTTTTATTTCTTTTTTTACATTGGGAGATGGAGGCAGACTAGCAATGGCAGGGGAACAACTCATGACCTTCATAGCCATTTGATGGCACCAATTACTTTAATTTTTTCCCCTCACAATGGCTGTAATACTGTATTATACAGCAAATTGCTTCAGAATACCTGGGTAACACATATTTTCTGGAAATCTTGTGAGTAAGTCTCATTTTTTAAAAGTCAGGCAGGCATTTAAGAATCTGAGTTCCACTGAATATCAAAAAAGATGTGTGACTCCCAAACCTCTTCGGCATACTTTAAGGCTTAAGTTTAAAGCCATATTTTATGGCTTTAATTCTACCACTTATATTCTCGGAGCTATATCTTACTCTGGGAGCATTCCCAGCCAGACACAGTGGTCACAGAGGCAGTGAGAAATTATTCTGTACAGGTAAATCCTGCAGAATTGGGCTGCATGTGTTCAGATTCACGTGCTTCTAAAAAAATACTAGCCGATTACTAGCATCAAAGTATTACAGTAATGGTCAAGCATAGCAGGAAATACAAAAAACACATCTTGAGCACAAAGAACCCATAAACAGTGAACTGTGTACAAATAATATTATGGCATTATTTTAACAATGTAATACCAAGAGTGGAAAACTGTAGCAACTGCATCCTGACCTTCACCATATACTGCTGAATGCAAAAGGAAATGTTTTCATGTTTGTGTGTTAAATTTGACTTCCCCCCTGGGGAGGGAAATCAAAATGCCACCCAATAAGTCAATCAAGTGCACTTCCAGAGAGATGTTTTAATAGAATAAATAATTTCTTTTTTAAAGTAAAAGGGACTTCAGCTGTAGGAAACCCATCCGTATTAGTCCTTATTTACTGATGAACACACCGCTTGCTTTGTTGTCACATCGTATCCCCCAGGCACTGAATGCCAATAAACAGCATTTAATGCTCAAATTATCTGGATTTTGGTTTGCCTTTGGCTCAGTAAAAATAAATCAGGCACCCAGCAATGACAGGCAGGTGGGTGAGACCTGAGCAGAGCCAGCAATAACTCTTTTAAAGACCTACACTTTTGATGTTTAAGATTCAGGGAGGTCACTGTGGTTGTGACCAAGCATTAAGCAAGGATAAAGGATGGGCTCCCCACACAGCTACCATTAGCCCATCCAAATATTATGCACCTACTTACCCACCTACTCATTCCCTCTGCAGACCTCTTCCCCCATGTGAGGGCTAAGACACATGAGATGCCTTCAGGAGGTGCATCTATCTTTCTCCAGAGAGCCTGGACAGGTCCTGAAACTGCAGGACATTAGTAGAGTTTACATCTACAATATCCTACTGTAAATTCTATAAATTCATAACTGTGTCTACTGTTGGAATGTGTCAACCTTTTCTGCAGGTGCTATGGGCCAGATCCTGTGGATCTCTGCTCTCCATATGATCCCAGGGCAACCTGACTGGTTACATGAGGAGTTCGATGCAGAAGGGGTTACGCAGAGCTGGTGGGAGTGCAGATGTTTCAGCAAAGAGGCTGAGCAGAGAAAGACAGGAAGAAAGAATCGCTGGAGCTCATTTTGAATCATTTTATTTGAACTGCAAGTAAATGTGCCATGAATTTAATGGGATTAAAACAATTATTTTTATGGTCAATTTTCAATTCAAAACACCATTCTCAAAATGCAGTAGCAAAATATTTTGTTTAGCAAACCTGAGCGAATCGCTTTTTTATTCATGTTTTTTTTGAACACTTTCAAGCCAAAGATATTGCCAAACTTGACCAAGAGCCTGAGGAAGCTCTGGTCTCTCTGAACTTCATTTTCCAATAATTTACTGCAGAGTTTATTGAAACATTTGCCAGACCTAAAGCTCCAGGTCTCTTTCCTTTATGCTTGCAATAATTATAGTTTGTACAGAGAGTTACAAAAGCACTACCAAAAAAAAAAAAAAAAGTATATGAAGAAATAAATCAGCTGTAAATTCACTGAGGCCAATGTCTTGGGATAAGTGAAATTAAAAACCAAGCCAGCTCTCTGTTACTGCTCAGCATTCACTGATGAATGTTAACGTACAAGCAATCTGCCCTACCTCCGTGTTTCTTCAGGCGGAAAATGTGAGCAGAACTTTTTGCTCCTACCCTTCATTTTCTCCAGAGCTATACAATTGCAATTTATCTCTGGAATAAACCTAACCTCTGAAAAAATGGATTTGTTATTCGCTTCTTTATACAAGGTATTAATACTTCTTACTACCTGGCGTCTTCAGCCTGCTGAGCAATCAACAACTGCGTCTCTCTTCACACATCCCATAATAAGCAACTGCAATGAATGGCAGTAGCAAAGGTTACTATCATTGGAGAACTCCCCACAGAATTGGTTTTAAAGATCATAATTCCATCTGCTCCCTCTCCTTCTTATGTATCACAGAGAAGTGTTTCTGTGGCTCGTGGTGATGTGCTGGAACCGAAGCAATGTCTTCCATGTTATTGATGAGAACAATTGCAGAGAGGCAGCATAGATTTCAATTCCTTTCTGAAATGCTTTAGTGAACTCCAGTGCAGGCAATAGGAAGAGGCTGCCCCAGTGTTTTCGTAAAGGCACGAGAGGAAATAGCAATAGTGTCAAAATTAGACAATTGCCTGTGGAGGTTTTCCTAATTAATACCAGTGATTTGTTCTGAATCAGCCAACGCAGTAATTGCTGCCAAGTCTGTAAAGCCAAAGGGATTATGATGGCTGAGCGACACACAGGTGATTTTAAAACCTCGGTGAGATTCAAGACATTCCTGTTCTCGCTGAAATAAAATCTTTCCACAGAAAGAGGAGCAGCTATTTGAAGTTCAGGGGCTGAAGAAGACACTGAGATGTTTGGATGAATGAGGTCCATCCATTCAGCTTATCAGAAGAGGACTGTCTGCATGGGCTCTCTCTGAAGAAGGTATCTGACAGTGAATGGCATTTTATGCCATCACAGATCTCCCCATGCCAGCAAGCAAAACCAGACAAGTTCAGTCATTAAATATCAAATCAGTTCATACCCATAGGGCAATTCATAGCTCTGCCTGAAGCCATGTTGTGATGGCTTTTCCGAACTGGGAAATGTGTTTTGCAAAAGCACATTGTTCTCAGTAGCATTTGCACCTGATTATTTTTCAGGAAGAAAAAATGCATCTCGCTTTATTTTCTACTTTGTTTCAAGTAAGACCTTCAGACACCTGTCTCACACTGCCTCACGTGGGGTTTGACCAACCAAAACTGTACAGGGCTTCCTGCAAACCACAGGGGAAAGGTTTGTGCATGTGCTTTAAGAGCACCACATATCTCTATTTTTCATGTCAGATGGAGCTGATTCCAAACTAAACTTCTGAAGGCTTCTGTTCTGAAGGAGGGAGGAGCAAAGCTTGTCTTTGTCATCAGAGAGGAGCACAGGACAAATATAACTATTTATTTTGGCCTTAGAAGTGGTATAGCTGTACTGAAATTCACCTGCTCCTATATAAAAGCTGACCAGGCTGAAACCATGCCTACCTGCAGGGAGACCATGGTCTTAGGAGAGACACAATGAAAGAAACAACATGCTTTGCAGACAAGCCCTAGGAAAAGCTGTAAAATGTTCATTTAAAACATTTAGCAAATGACATAATGGTGGAAATGGCCATTTTCTCTCTGAACCACCCAAATGTTCTATGGAAATATGGATA
Organism: Jacana jacana; assembly: GCA_013400555.1. Taxonomy (NCBI): domain Eukaryota; kingdom Metazoa; phylum Chordata; class Aves; order Charadriiformes; family Jacanidae; genus Jacana; species Jacana jacana. The sequence goes on from VZTM01015121.1 coordinate 170,425, forward strand.
ATGACTTTCTTATAAATTTTAAGCATGTGTGTAGAGGGACGTGCCTGGCATGTAAGGGCGCTGGTATGACCTATTAATGTAATACATCAGTTTAATAAAATGAAAGCCAAAGAGCAATGTGACGAGGATCAAAATTAGATCTCTTCCAAAGAGCTCCTTCACCCAAGTTACTGGCACTTTCCTTGGCATTTCCAACAGCATCATTGCCGTGGAGTCAATGGTAGCACCTGCAGAGTAGCACCAGCACAGAAGCAGGGTGATAGGGACAGAACATTCCACCGGCACTGGGATGACTACATGGGGTCCTGGGGTCAGCCAAGCCTCAGGCAAAAATGATTTTGTAAAAGGTGAAACCCTCTCCTTGTATAGAATCATAGAATCATCTAGGTTGGAAGAGACCCCTGGGATCATCAAGTCCAACCATCAGCCCTACTCTGCAAAGTTCTCCCCTACACTAGATCCCTCAACACCACATCCAATCGACTCTTGAACACAGTCAGGGATGGGGACTCCACCACCTCCCTGGGCAGCTGATTCCACTGACTGACCACTCTCTCTGTGAAAAATTTTTTCCTAATGTCCAGCCTAAACCTACCCTGCTGCAGCTTGCAGCCATTCCCTCTTGTCCTGTCGCTCATTGCCCCTGAGAAGAGACCAGCACCAATCTCTCTACAGTGCCCTTTCAAGCAGTTGTAGAGAGTGATGAGGTCTCCCCTCAGTCTCCTCTTCCTCAAACTAAACAGTCCCAACTCCCTCAATTGATCCTCATAAGCCTTGTTCTCCAGACCTCTCACCAGCTTTGTTGCCCTCCTCTGCACTCGCTCCAGCACCTCGATATCTCTCTTGTGCTGAGGTGCCCAGAACTGGACACAAGACTCAAGGTGCGGTCTCACCAGTGCTGAGCACAGGGGGACAATCACCTCCCTACTTCTGCTGGTCACACTATTCTTTATGCAAGCCAGGATGCCATTGGCCTTCTTGGCCACCTGGGCACACTGCTGGCTCATGTTCAGTATTGTCTCATGTATTGTCTCCTCTCAGTAATCAAAACCCCTGCACTCAGAAGTACCCGCCACTTTTAACTGTGGCTGCACTAAAAATGAGGCAGGGTAAAAAAATGAAAAGCCATATTTGCTCCACAGAGTTAAAGTTGCATACATTTACACTTTCAGAATTAAACACTCCTCATTTCTCGCCTCGGTTTTAGCATGTTTTCTGTGGTGAATTTATGGCTGTGAGATTGCCTCAGCTAAGAATTACTGGGAGTGAAAAGCAAAGCTGTGTATCCAGCCAGTGCCATGAATAATGTGTGCATGTACCCTCACATACACCCATGTGTGCTGTTGTCATTTTTGGACATTTTGAGATTTATGAAATGTAAAATGCAATCCCCAAATGGTGGCAATTCTCACTACAGACAAAATTCAAGAGTGAAAAATGTACGGGAATGTCAAAGAACAGGCAGATCTTTATCAAGGAACACAGGGAGGAAACAGAAGTCATTTACCTCTTAATCTCTTTTATGAACCCAGGTTCTTTACTCATCTAACACCCTTACAAGTTGCTTCTTTTTGTCCTGTTAAGAATGGAAAACACACACAATTACAACAACTATGCAATGGAGGATTTCTAAAAAAGCCACCATAAAATAAGATTTTCTCCACATCTATGTCACCCAGTAACTACCCGTTACTTCCTAATCCTTCTGTGGGAGCTGAAGTGGTACCACACACCTTGCTGCAAATGGCTTGTTTGCCACAGCTCCTGTTCTTAATATAAATGTTGTATAACTACAAATAACAGGTATATCAGGTTGAGAGGTAGCTTCAGTGGGAGGCAAACTGTGGTATTCGCTGAAAGCTGGATAAAAAAAGCAGCTCAAAAAGCTCACTTGGGAGGAAGAAGCACAGAACAGAGACTTTCAGTGAAACTGTTGGCATCAGAGTCAGTTCAAACCATGGCTCTTCCATGGATTTAACCTGTAACCTCAGGCAAATAATTTAATTTATAGGTGTTACATCTACATAATGTTTTAACCTAGCTGCTGTCTATCTATTTTTCTAGGAACACAGTAGTTTTGAAACAGAGATGGGGACCATTCCTATCTTCCACCCCAGCCTGTCTTGGATAAAAAGCCCCCAAACCCCAAACAAACAAACTAAAAAGGATTCAGGATTTCAGTTCCTAGTTAGGACCTCTGTCCAAGTATCTGCAAGGCTGAGGTTTAAGACTTCAGTCATCTAAGGCATAACGTTGCTGTTCTTTTTATCAATAAACACTTAGCCCCCAGCTTATGTCTCCCAGAATATGAACAAACCACATCAGGGAGGGATTTGCTTGATTTCTAGATTTCATCTATCTTTGCTAGTACGTAACAGCATTTCATAAAGAGAACACGACTCGGGCTGTAGAGGCTGGATGCCATGGCAAAATCGGATGGGATGTCCAAGGAGAAGGCATGCTGGGCTGTATTAAGGTTACACAGCTCAGCTACTCTTAGCCAAATCAGAGTGGATGACAGGAGAGATGGAATATAAAACCATTTCTGCCTCTTTAAACCAACAGCTTTCAAGCTTCTTAAAAGAACTTTCAAATTTCCTTGAAATTTCCTACAACCAAGAGCTGTAAACGTGAATTTTTCAGCAATTTTGGGCGAGGGTATCAGTTAAGGCAGGACAGTGTTCCTATAATATTTAACTATAAAACCAAACACAATTCCAGTCATTCACAGTTTGTTTTCAAATGCATATATTTGCTAGTAAATAGATAGCTATTTTCTTCAAAAATCTCATATACATTCCATGCATAGTACCAGGGTGAACTTTGGGCCATATGTTTAATCTTTGGGTTCCTTAAGTTAAGTGGATGAAGTGAAAACAAAATATTTGAGTACTCACTTAAGCTCATGGGTGCTTGAGACACCCAGTCTTTCACTTTGAGCAGAAGCTGGAGCTCAGCAGTTTTTGCAAGTGGGAGAAAGTTAAATATCAGATGCTCAGCCCAGCAGCATCCTTTGCCCCAGTATAATCAGGAGGAGGAGAATCAACCCCGGCTTTTTAAAGTATCATATAAAATTCAGGTTGTTTTGCCAGCAAACTTTGCAACCAGCCTTAGGCAGGTTATAGGGGAGATTTAGAGCCTTGTAAATTCAGCAGGAAGGTAATCTTTAATCATACCAGCGGTGGCAGTAGGGAACACTGGTGGGAAAGGGAGCGCTACGCTGGCCAGGCTGGTGCTCGCTCCAAAAGGCTTCACGCTGCTCTGTGTGAACAAATCTACACGTCCAATTAATTTAGCTCCAGCCCTGACTGCATACAGGGCTCCCAGTTTTTACCTGAGATGGAAATAAATGATTCCACACTCCCTGCTTAAAGCTAATGCTCAATTTCATGTGCTGCCAGTGGTGTTGATTTGTAAGAACACAAGGTCAAAATGAAGGGTGTGGGCGTATCGCTCCGAGCGAGCGTCAAACACACTAACCTCCAGAGCATGAAAATGAGAAGCCTTGACAAAAGAGATTGAAATAGAAGGAGCAGATTGCAGATAAATCCCACTGTACTTTCACAAATGCAAAGGAATTTCACTACTGCTCACACTAAACAAAGAAAACAAAACCCAAGTGAGGATTTACATATTCCTTACCTAACAGACATTTTTTTTATTCTTAATAACCCCCTTATGCTTGACATTAATGAATGTAAAATACTATGCAGGCAGTTGTAGGTGGACAGCAAAAAGAGCCTGGGTTCAATTCTCAGGTCTCACTAACAAATAGAATCAAAGAATTATAGAATGGCTTTTTTTGGAAGGGACCTTAAGGACCTTCTAGTTCCAACCCCCTGCCACAATCAGGGACAACTTCCACTATTCCAGGTTGCTCAGAGCCCCATCCACTCTGGCCTGGTATGTTTCCAGGGATGGGGCATCCACAAATTCCCTGGGCAACCTGGGCCAGTGTCTCACCACCCTCATAGTGAAAAATTTCTTCCTGATACCTAATCTAAATCCCCTCTTCCAGTTTGAAGCCATTACCCGTCATTCCACCACATGATCTTGTAAAAAGTCCCTCTCCAGCTTTCTTGTAGCCCCACTTCAGAAACTGAGAGAGGCTCTAGGGTCTCCCCAGAGCCTTCTCTTCTCCAAGTTGAACAACCCAGACTCTCTCAGCCTATCTTCATAGGAGAGGTGCTCCAGTCCTCTGATCAACTTCATACTATCTTGGGGTCCTACCTCGACCCATCTGGATGCTGGTTAAGGTGCAGTTCCTTCTTGTAATCAGTAAATCAAATGCCTGAACAAAACAATGCCTTGTTGAGGGAAGAAAAGGCCAACAGGAAGAAAAGCAAATACATGACAACCAACAAGCATTTTCTGGAGCACAATGGTACTTCTTTAAAGCCCTCCTCTCATTTTTAGGTAACTGCCAGCCTGATGGCCACTGCCCTCTTCTTGTGTTAACTCAGCGTTCCCATTTGGCAAATCCCTATCTCTGGCTCAGTCAATCCTACTGGACAGGAGGCTTTCAGTGGAGATACAGCTGACATAAGAGCATAAGGAGCCCATTGCTGATACCATTGAGACCCTCCTCTAACTCATCCCACTGTTTCCTGGCATCCATGCTAAAAAGGGCACATGGAGAGAAGATACAGCCCATGCTGCAAAGTGAGGGCCATGATTTTCAAGCCCTGTTTATCCTACCACAGCAAACTACAGCCTTAGCTATGTTACCCACAGCCTGGTCTCACTTCTGCATAGTCAGTTCTCCAAATTTTTACATGTTGCTTTACTACACCGTTTTTTTTGTGATCTAGCTTGTCTCCTTTTTTATGAAGGAATGCTTCCCAAATATCATAAAAGATAACCCACAAATTGAGTACATCTTGGGGTCTTCCCATCAGGTCCTTCTCTCTAACTAACACTTACAGGTCAAAATTCTCCCGCCTGGGATTCCCATCCACCTGTATCTCTCATTTAAGGTCTGGTCTCATCATTCAGGATTATACAAGACCATTGAGCTCCGGTTCAGAAATGCTGCACAGTGTGTGCTATAAAAGCTCTTCTTCCCCTCTCTTCCAGCTAGAATTGTATATTCTCATGTATATTTTATTGGCATTGGAGGCAGCCTTTCATTACTGATTTAAATTCTCTTCATAATTTGATGACATCTTCCAACTCCTCCCTTAAAAAATTCCTTGAAATCCTCATTGTTTTCTGTCCGTGAGAGCTACTTTCACAGTGCTTAACATGAAACCATCTTCCAGTCACACCACATAGACTCTTTGGTTCTTGCCAGACTCAATGAAGAGACTCTGAACCTGAAACCTCGTTCATTTTCCCCCAAAAAGCCCAGTAAAATACAACCCCTTTCCCTAAAATCCTTGTTTACCTCAAACAACTCTGGCCAAACAGTGACTCTCTGAGGTCACTTGGAGAGGTGGCTTTCTGGGCAGAGAAACATTTGTAGGGTCCTCTTTAGTCTCCAACACAAGCCAGGATGGCTGCAGAGGGACAGCTTTGCTACCCTGTTCCACCCACCAGGCTCTCCTGCAGACCTGTAGAAAATACTCCACAAGCCTTTTGTCTCTTGGGATATTCAGTCGTACTTAGTTATACTAGTCAATGAGTTAGAAATGTACCCGTTTCTTTCCAAGGCAACCCCCCAAAATGATCTTTACTTTTAATGTCTCAGTTTGTCATTATTTCCTCTCCCTACACGACATTCCTGCACTCTCTTCACTACCCTTTATGCCTTCTTTTACATCACTCTGGCAATGCAGAGGGAAGTGCTGATACAAGAGAGCGTGACAAGCTGTCAGATTTTTAATTCATGCTTAAAAGTGGTAAGTAAGTGGAGGCTGGAAGCACTGTTTCCTCAGGCTGGAAGAACAGAAGTGAAATAAAACCATGCTGGTAAAACCCTCCACAATCCAAGGAGTGATTATTCACAACCAAATATCAGGCTTGACCTTCAGCTTGGCAACAACCTTCATCAGCCTTTCCCCTCCAGCATCGGTTTCTGTGTATCACTTGCCCAAGGATGTGCGTTTCACAGTGTTCAAAGTACCCTCACGTCGCTGTCGGGGGATCCTGCCAAACCTCTGCCCACTGTCTTCTTAGAAACAGGAGTAGTCCCAGGGTGTGAAGAAGCTTTTTCTGCCTCCTGAAATCAGCAGAATTATTTCCAAACGTTGCCATGCGGTTCTTCTGCTTTTCAAAGGAGATTTGTTCCTCCAGCAACCTCACGCCTCTCTGAGGGGCAGATGTCCTGAGAATGAAAATCAAGAAGTGGTATTTGTGAAGCCCAAGTTCCTCCCCAGACTTGCAGCCTGTTTCTGTTGCTCCGTCCCACCACAACCAAGCCAGCTGCCCCAGTCTTCCCCAGCAGCCTTAAGACTGCAAGTACTCTGGTTTATCTGGAGTTACACACATCAGCTGGAAAGCCACAGCCACTGAAAATAAATATAAGGCTGAGCAGTTTCTGCTTTTTTCTCAGGGAACATTAATTTGGATTTCTCACACACAGCCAGGTGCTGACTTTCACAATGCTTGAAAAAAAAAATCTCTGTTAATGCTCAAAATCTTCCCTCAAACTTGGTTTCTTTATATTCAAGGAACATTTGGAGGAAGAATGACAGACATTGGGACAGACGGACACAACTGCTTTCAGAGGCTGAATTTGTTTAGAGACCGAGTGGAAATATCACTTTGATTCTGGACCCTCAAAACACATTGAATTTACCTGGTTTCAGATGATGGCAAAGTCTGCATTTGTATTATATCTGAACACCCCTGAGTCAAACCCAGCCCAGTTACATTTCTAATACACTTGGACTTGTGTGTTTGGCATTTTTCTGACCCATGTGAAACCCTTTGCTACAGTAGAGTGGGGAAAGGCAAATTCACTGAACGAAAAAATGGAAGGAAAATGCTCTGTGAACACTAAGACCGGATTCAGGGAAAAGTTTTCAAGTGACAGATGGCACTGAGAAGGCCAGGAGTTCCTTCAGGGCTGGACAAACGTATCAGGGATGATTTTGCTGTATTTGGTCTCCTGCCTCTGCATGCAGGGGTGGGTGGCAGGACACAGCATGGGCGCTGCCATCCCTATGTTTCACTGCTTCCAGATATCAAACCCTGCTGCTAAACTTCTCTTCCCCTGGTCCTGTGTTTATGTAAGCTCTTCTCTTAGGCATTTCTCTGTTGCTGTATCTGTATCATCCTTGCATGATACCAAAAACTCTCCCTGTCCTTGTTTTCATGCTTCCCTGTTGCATATCTTTGACCTGTTAATACTGTTTTCTGCTTAGTCCTGATGTAGCAATACCCACTCTTCTTCCCCATAAGACATAACTTGTCTTTTGGTGTGCTTTTCTCCACAGTTATTGTCAGGAGGTGAATCACTTGCTGGGATAACCTGAGCTGTCATTTAATCTGTGATCCTGAGATGTGGCTCTGCTGATGTCTTTCCTTTTTCCCCTTCCTACACAAATAATGCCTATCTCCCAGGGACTGAAATATTCCATTTTTACCCTTGGTGCTGGGCTTAAGGGACATAAAACATGGCAGATCAGTCTGTGTGACCTCGCACGTCTTTTCTCAGCCATCCAGGAAATCAGAAGCATTAACATCTTCATGCAGGTACCCAAAGCATTTTTTGCCACAAGAAATGTGGAAAGCCAGTTTTAAGTTTTTTGTCCCAAGCAAGAGGCTGCTTCTTGAAATATAACACCCCCGAGGTAATTAGAATCATTCATAGAATCATTTTGGTTGGAAGAGACCCTTGGGATCATCAAGTCCAAATTAAAGTAATCATAGTGAGAACAAACCCCCAGAACGACTGATCTCCCTGGGAAAGTGTCTTCAGGAGAAGCAGCACCAAACTCTACCCGTACAGCACTCGGCTCAGGAGAAAACACTGGCTTCTGTCCTGCAGAAAGACTCACTGGGAACTCTTGTACCACCTTCATTCGTGGACCAGTGGAATAACAATATGTGGAGAAGACACTCTGACTGTGGGGTCAGTCACTGGAATCGCCTGCCCAGGGAAGTGGTGGAGTCCCCATCCCTGACTGTGTTTAAGAGTAGATTGGATGTGGGGTTGAGGGATATGGTGTAGGGGAGAACTTTGTAGAGTAGGGCAGATGGTTGGACTCAATGATCCCAAGGGTCTCTTCCAACCTAAATGATTCTATGATTCTAAGACATCAACTCCAAGAGAGCAGAAGCCATGCTGTAAAATAATCTCCAAACTAAGCACCACAAGTGTGGGTGCAGAAATGCAACACAAAGCAGAGATTGTCATGTTACAGTGAAACTGGTCACTTCATTCTTGCACTGGAGAAGTTAAATCTGCACTGACCATCTTTGCCCTCAAACACCAGTTCAGAAAACACCCTTCCAAAGCCAAATTTGTAAAGTTAGTGCTATTCTGCCTCAACCACTGGTTTCTACAGCTTGGATGGAATGAAGAGGATCGGTGCTTCTTCTTATTCCTGTTTTGGTTTTTCATCCCTCCCAATTTTAGCTCTGCTAAGCACAACCAGCTGGGAAGAGCTTCTGTTGCTACAGAAGTGCCTAACACCCAGGAGAGCCTGAGCTGAAATGGTCATTACTTCTGGCACTGTTGTCTTGAATAAGGCTTGCTTTTATTTTTCTTATTTATTTTCTGTTTCACCTGGTGGCTTATTGTATTCTGTATTCTGCTGCAATTACTGAGCTGTTCAGCCTTGAATGGTAGACTATTAGATCCAAATCCTACCTACAGATGACTTAAATCACAGGGTTTTAAAGCTGCACTTTGCTCTCATGATTAAGTTGTCATCATAACTTGTGAGTCAATTTGGTTTTGACTTTATGCAATTTGGTTGAAGTAGCACGTACAGACAAGGGCGGGCTGCCTGCTTTATATCAAAAATCATAGAATCATAGAATTGTCTAGGTTGGAAGGGACCTTTAAGATCATCTAGTCCAACCATCAAGCTAACTCTGATAAAAACCACCAATAAACAATGTCACTAAGCACTATGTCAACCTGTCTTTTAAATACCTCCAGGGATGGTGCCTCAGCTACCTCCCTGGGCAGCCCATTTCAATGCTTAATAACCTTTTCAGTGTGATTTTCTTTCCTGATATCCAATCTGAATCTCCCCTGGTGCAACTTGAAGCCATTTCCTTGTCCTATTGCTTGTTCCTTGGGAGAAGAGACTGACCCCCTCCTCTCTACACCCTACTTTCAGGCAGTTATAGAGAGCGAGAAGTTCTCCCCTCAGCATCCTTTTCTCCAGGCTGAACACCCTCAGCTCCCTCAGCCTCTCCTCATAAGACTTACTTTCCAGGCCCCTCACCCAGCTTTGTTGCCTTTCTCTGGACCTGCTTCAGCACCTCAATGTCTTCTTTGTGGTAAAGGGCCCAACACTGGACACAGCACTCACACCCTCAGTACAAGGGGACAATCACCTCCTGAGTCCTGCTCACCATGCTGTTTCTGATCCAGGCAAGGATGTTGTTGGCCACCTTGGTCACCTGGGCACTTTTCTGGCTCATGTTCAGCCCATGGTTGACCAACACCCCCAGGTCTTTTTCTGCCAGGCAGCTCCAACCACTCTTCCCAAAGCCTGTAGTGCTGCATGAGGCTGTTGTGACCCAAGTGCAGGACCTGGCACTTGGCCTTGTTTAACCTCATCCTATTGGCCTTGGCCCATCAATCCAGCCTATCCAGATCCCTCTGCAAAGCCTTTGTACCCTCAAGCATGTCGACACTCCCACCTGACTTGGTGTTATCTGCAAACTTACTGATGGTGCACTCAATCCCTTTGTCCAGATCATTGATAAAGGTGTTAAAGAGAACCAGAACCAATACCATGCCATGGAGGACATTACTCGTGACCTCCTCTGCTGAGACACACTGATGGAAGATTGTCCCAAGGCAGCAATTCACACAACCCAGAAGCAGAGATTTTATCCCCAATCCTCCCAAGGCTGGCTGTCAGCACACATGACTTTTTCTTCTCAGTCAGTTCTTGCCTCAGCTTCAGCTGTGGCATGAAGGAATGGATTGAAAACAATCTTTTAACTTGTCCATGTCACCAAAACTTTAGTATGGGTACAGGGCCTGCTTAGACATCTGCTGATGGGTTAGCTGTACACGTTGCTGCATCCTGAGGTGTTTAAAAATAGGTGGGTTTTTGGTTAGTCTGTGGGTGTGCTGAGCTCCCTTGAGTTGTAGGCTCAGCTGGGACCTCAGCCAGCAAAGTGTGGTGTTCCTTCTGCTCAAGGTGGCAGGCTCAGCCTGGAAGAGGTGATTCCACCTGCCCAACAGCTGGCTGCACAGCTGGTGATGCCGGTGAGGACTGGTTTTGGAGACAGTGTAGGATAGAGCTGCCTCCCCGGATGTTCTGAAGGGCCAGGTCTTTTTATGCAACCTTGTGCGAGTCGCATCAATAATTTATGGATTTTGCTGCTATCTTGCAAATTAGACAGTTATTAATCCCTAGAGATGTCCTGGGGTAAGACTGTTATTGCCCTGAAAAGGTGAAAGGGAATGTTTGGCATTTATCTGGATGACACAGTGTCACTGGCACAGCGGACTCCCTGGGGGGAACAGAAGAGCTTTCTTGACAAGAGCACGAAAACCTAGTAAAATCTCTACAGGCACCAGCGATGTCACCAATCTGCTGTCTGTCCTAGACATACAACAAGACCAAACTCCTTCCACTCCTCCTGCTGGCAGGGCTCTGAGCAGCTCGTGGGATGGAGACCTTGAATCTGTAGTCCTGCACATACTGCTGCAGAAAGGCTCTGCAGATCAGCTCTTATGCAGCAAGACAATCATTTGCCCACCATTTGCTTCCATGAAGGGGGAAGAAGAATTAAGACCAGCAGCAAGGTACTGCATATATTCTCCAGGCATTTGTCAGTTGTATGGTTGCCAGAAACACCTCCACCGCTCCATCTGTCACTAAGAGCATTTTAGGAATGTGGCTGTTTTCCCTTCTCTCAAGAAGGATATCACAGGCAGAAATGGCCTCTGAGGAAGAAAGGTTTTAAAAGCTGTATTTTACACAAGAAAATACAGCCAGCTCAGCGTTTCACACTTGGCTTTGTGCTTGAAAGCAGCCCACCCTGGTAGTGACTCTATTTCATCTTGCCTGTTCCTGGTGTTTGATGTTTAGCAGGGTTCTTCTTCAAACCAGCCCGTGCACTGGGGTTTTTATAATCATCTATTCGCTTGCTGTGCCAGATGATGACAATTCATTAAATAATAACTGGCCCACGGAGAAGATGGGGCATTTCAAGGTACCTTTCATAATAAACCTGAAGCTCGGGAGATGCAAATGTCTTGCCCAGAGAGCACGTGCTTGCAGAGCCCCCGGTCCCCGGGCTGTATTAGAGTTCCTCAACACCTTCTGCATGTCCCATCTTGCGGTATAACTTGGGAAAAGTGAAAAAGTGTTAAAATTACATGTCAGCAGTCACACAGATGGTCTCTGTCAGACCACAAGCTGCCCGCAGCATGTTTCCCTCTCACCTGCTACACGGCAGCGAGACAGCGAGGATATAGCTATAAGGAGGCTCTTGCTTTTAATTCAGTGTAACATATGAGCTCAGCCTCCTCGCTGAACACAGTCCAGATGGAAAAGGCTGTACCGTGTCCCTGCTTGCATAGGGCGTTTCCAACCTAAGGACAGCACTCTAAACCCAAGTAACCCCCCATACAATTTCCCTGCAAGAAATGAATAGGTTTTATAAAGTCAACACAGAAAAATCAATGGCACGCCAAGAAGAGTGGCCCAGCTCATGTAAAGTGTCTCCACCAAAGACCCTGGGATACTCCCATCACTGTTCAGTACATGTGGACGCAGTTTGGGTGCAAGCAGCAACAGGACAGACAAGCCTAAGCCAGAGAGCGAGACATGTTAGCTAAATTTCCAGCACATAGACAGGACACTGACCTGCTGGCTGGGGTTCTCAGACAGAAACCTTCTGGCATGTTTGTGCCCATCCAGGTCATAGCACCGGGGAGAACGTTTTTTCAATGTTCCCTCTTACCACATGGCTTGCTGCTGGTCACAGCAAATATTTTTCACTATTTGGTCACTTTACCACTTCCTGCTAGTCTGCAGAGACAGAGCAAACCACGGAGAGCCAGCCCCAAGACATGCTGTGCATGGGTCAGGGACCTGGGGCAGCACATTTGACTTCAGCCCTCCTACTGCTGTCACAGCTTGATCCCTTCCCTTCTGCAAATATCATTCTGAACATGAGGACAATTAGGGCATTTGTGATTTTTTTCTGCTAGTCATTTGATTTTAGAGGCCTTGAGTGTGGTTCCCAATATGTAACTCACTGAGCTTCTCCTCCATGACTGTTAGCCCTGGAGCCTGCCCAGCCTCCCCTCATGCAAATGAACAATAAACACGTTATATATTATATGCATTGTGTGCACACATGTAACAAAACCCTCTCACAAAGATACCAAGATATCTCATGATTCTGAATGCTTTACAGGCCGAGGTTGGGATCCCTTAGTCACTAGACATTTTTATATCAGGGATAAGGTAGGCAAGAAGAGAAAACAAAAACCAGCAAGGGTGGATAGGAGCCTACAGAAGACATGAACTACAGGCCCATAAGCTGAAAGGCGAAGTGTGAGCCATGGTGTACCTGCAGGGAAGCACAAGGCAGTAGTGAGAGCCCTAAATTCCAGTGCTTGAGATCCGAGTGACCTCTTAGTCAATAAATCCAAGAGGGAAAGGAGCACAGAGTTCCAGAAGGAGTGAGCAAAGCAGACAGGATTGCAAGGACATAGGGTCTGTCTGGTTTGTGCTGTTCTGAAATGTGTGCAAAGTGAGAGGTTGAGTAAGGGGTAATCAGCCAACTGCACAAATAGAAGCCCACACACAGATTAAGATCTGACATTGGCATTAGCATCAGCCCTACACAACTGCACAGCAGGCTGTGGGATTTTATTCCCTGCCCCTGCCAACAGCCAGTCTTGCCTCTGGCTATAAACGTGTCAGACTCTAGGGATCAGGTAATATATGCAAGATAAACTGTTGCAGCACTGGAACATTGCTATTTTCACCACTCATTGGTGTTAAGTGGTCCCAAAGGACTTCATGCTCCTTGCATGAATCCCTCTGGTCCCATCGAAACAGCTGCCTCTTGGGAGGGTTTCACAGAGCTCAGTGCCCATGAAGTGGGGAATTGCGTTTGTTGGGGACATTACATCATTAGAACAACGGTGTGATGTCAGCCTTGACAGTCACTTCTCCTCCTGCATCACTGGTGTGTGCCATCCCAGGCCCCATTGCAGCCATAACTATGCACTGGGGAGATTCATTCCTCTGGGCTGGTGCTGGTAGAGGGAGAAGGAGAATGCTGGGAGGGAGGTGAACCCGCTGCTGATGTTAAGTGAGCTGGGACAGCAATTAGCTCTATTTTGATAGCAACACCCTGCTGCTCAGTGACAACACGTTTTGCTGAGGAAATTTTCCATTGCTGTGCAGATGCACACAGCAGCCAAAGGCAGATCCTTGCTCCGGTCTCCTTTGGAGCTGCTTCAATCTGCAGTTACAGTGAGCCTGACGTGACATAGAGAAAACACCAGTGTCCTCAAGAATATAGTGCAGTCTAACCCATTCAAGGTGGTGCATCATGCTGCCTGCCTTCCTTCCCTCTTAGACATATGTACAGTCTCACCATTTCACATATTCAAGAAAAGAGGTGCCTGCTGAGAAGGCTGTACCTAGAATCATCAGGCTAAGGGAAAAACCACATTGCCCATGCTGTCAGCACCTCAAAATGCTGTACCTAGAATCATCAGGCTACAGGAAAAACACATGGCCCATGCTGCCAGCACCGAAAATAGTCTGGATTAGATTTGGGGTAATGGCATCAACAACTTAAAAATTTGTCTGTCTAGTCACAGACAGCATATGCACATTCACCCCACACAACACGGCAGCTTGAGGGTATGTGCTGGAGTGAGTACAGAGGAGGGCAACAAAGCTGGTGAGAGGCCTGGAGAACAAGGCTTATGAGGATCGATTGAGGGAGTTGGGACTGTTTAATTTGAGGAAGAGGAGGCTGAGGGGAGACCTCATCACTCTCTACAACTGCTTGAAAGGGCACTGTAGAGAGTTTGGTGCTGGTCTCTTCTTACGGGCAATGAGCGACAGGACAAGAGGGAATGGCTGCAAGCTGCAGCAGGGTAGGGTTAGGCTGGACATTAGGAAAAAGTTTTTCACAGAGAGAGTGGTCAGTCAGTGGAATCAGCTGCCCAGGGAGGTGGTGGAGTCCCCATCCCTGACTGTGTTTAAGAGCAGATTAGATGTGGTATTGAGGGATCTAGTGTAGGGGAGAACTTGTAGAGTAGGGCTGATGGTTGGACTTGATGATTCCAGGGGTCTCTTCCGACCTAAATGATTCTATGATTCTATGATTTACAAAGGATTCAGGAAGCCTATCCTGCTTTGGTTTTCTAACAGCTCTTACCCACAATCAGGGTCAGGGAGGCAGTGTCCTTCTAAAAGTGGAGAAGACGTGTGCCAGCTCCAGGTGTTGTAAATCTGATCCATGACCAGGACTTGTAGGATACCCTGCCATACTGAAAGAAGTAGTAGGGAGAGGAGTTGCAAGCCGGACTCTGCATCGTTGGGTGTCACGGGTTTAATAAGGGGGTGGACCCCAGCGGATAACACACCAGGCAAGGACTCATGCTCAGAGTCCACACCGAGGTCAGCTGGTTGCTCTGCACCAGGTGCCTCTCTACAACCCCAGTGAAGCACATTGAAACCTACAAATGAGGAATGTCCTCTGAGTTGGGTTTCCTTGGAGTGGTGTGGGAACTATTATGGCCGCTCTGTGGCTTATTTTTTTCATAATTCAGATTTGGGAAGTAAAATTGCAAATTTCCCTCTGAAGTGAAATGCAGGTTCTAAAAAGATTGATACCACTGAAACAACTGCCATCAAAATACGCTTCATTGCATCTCTCCCAGGAGTTAAATCCCTACCCCAGTCTGCGTCTGGTATTTGATGTTCAAGACCCAAGACTCCTCTCCCTCAAGTGCCAGTGAAGGAAGGGGAGTTCCCCCAGCTGGCAGCTCAGAGCTGGTACCCACAGCAGCTGCCTCCTGCTCCTCTGACTGCGGAGGCAGGCTGAGACCGACTTCCCCCACTACATGATAAGCTACCACCTACCCCTCATATGTTGCCATCTCACACGGGGATATTCGCATCAGAATATCACCAGTGGAGTTAAGCAGCTCAGCTCTACTGCTGCAGCACATCTGAATTTAAAGACAGATGCATTTTTGCCAGAGAACTCTTTTTTTTTTTTTTTGGAACGTGCATGTTCTAATTATTTTTTATTTCATCATATCTCACTGAGCTTCAGTTTAATTGCCTTTTGGGATTGATACTTCTCAAACACATTTTAAAAGTACATAAATCTCTTGCAGTTGGTTCTGAGACTGAAAGGAACAAGCAATAACTTCGAGTCAACTTTAGATTTGGACTATTTTAAAAATGAGTGATCACTACAGATAAGACTTTTAATGTGAAGGACAGGATTTGTGAACTCAGAAGGTACTGACTGTTTCTTCCTTGGATATATATAACCTTCAATGACATTTTTATGACTTGATATTTGCTGGAAGACAATCAGCTGACACAGTTACATGTATTCCAAAGGGTCTCGTTAGAACCCATTCATTCTCCACACAGTATTAATTAGGCTATAACCATAGTATCTATCTGCCATGGCCATGTTTAGTAACAAGATTTTCTGACATCAGGAGGTCTACTGGGAATTTTTTGTTGAAATCACTCTTGCTTAATGGGATGGGCAGCAATAGAGAGCTGACAGATAGACAAGAAGCAACCAAAGTTTTGAAAGAAGGTATCAATGTTGGATCTGGAGCAGGATTCAACACTGGGGGGTAGGAACTGACCCCACAGCCATTCTCAGTGCTGGGAAATGGGAGTCCATTATAAAAAGAAATTTTCTTGCAAACACCTTGCTCACATTATCCTAAACGTGGTCATGCTGCTGGAACAGGGGTACAGAAGAACCTGAGCACACACACACACCACACTTGGCTTTTATCATCTCATTGGAGCACACCAAACCCTACAGGTTCCCTGTGTAGAGCAGAGGGAAGATGCAATGACAAGCTGTCCTCAAGCAGTCAGGTCCAGTGTCAACCATTAGCAACTCTTGTCTGCTCACAGGTATGACAGAGCCACAGCTCAGGGTATGACTGACTTCTCAGCAAATAGCTCGTACCTGGCTCATACATGAGTTTTCCCAAAGAGACTAGGGTCTGTGCAAGAAAACTGGCTCCTCCTTGCACGAAGACACAGTTATCCAAGTGAAGAAAGTTGTACTGGCTCAATATATGAGGCTTCTCTAAGGGCACTTGCTGGCATAAGGGAGATGTGGTCACTGCTGTTCAAATTAATGGCGACTGTTTCAGAGACAACGCTATAAGTCAAATACCAGACTCCGAGCTACAATTCACCTTTGGGTAATCAAAATAATCCTCTCCCTCTGCCACACATCCACACATTAAAATAGAAGCAGTCAATGTGGAAATGCCCTGCCCAGACTCTACTCCTCCCTGGTTTGAGACTGGAAAAGGTGCGTGGGCACTCCGCCAGCTATTCACCTGGGCAAATGTCCCCCGTAGATATCAGCCCAGGCAAGAGCACAAGCTTTTTTCTCCATAATCTATGGGGATCCGTGCCAGATACCCGGGAGCAAGACTTAACACATCACTCCTAGAAGGTGGGATGCTGAAAAATATCTGGGACTGGTGTGATTACTGCCGCAGCCTGACACCTTGCTGAAGTGCCAAGAGCGGGCAGGTTGCCCGAAACATTATTAATCTTACAGCCAATCAGTTTTCCATCTAATTCTTTCCTGCTGAACTGTAATTTATTTGTGATAACAACAACTTCATTTCATGGAATGGCTTTTTAATACCGCTAACTGTTAAAAAAAATAGTAATTTCACCACATGTCACCCCTCATTGTCAGCTCAGCGGTGGATTATCCTCACTTGGGTTTAAGCCTCCAGGGCCTAAGTGTGGATATGTGATAATGACCAGCCAGTTTACCTGAACAATAGAGATTTACTGGAATAAAGGAGGAAAATTACATTTCTGTGTGCTTTCAGTTATCTGCAGGATTGAGGACTTTTTTGCCCCAGCATCCATCACTGACAAGTACTAGAGGGCTGGAAATTAAGCATATGGTAATAATAATCACAGGGTAATGGCCTCCTGGCTGGGCTGAGCATCTGCTTTGCTTTCAGCTCAGCTAGCGACAACTCTCTGCTCTTAAACAGAAATTCATCTGACTAAATATAGGCATCTCTAAGGGAGCAGTGCCTCTGAGCTAGTCCTCCTGGGCTCCCCAAACAGCAGGGTCTCGGGGCTGGTCTCAAATCTGCACGTCCAGGGACTCTTGCTGCCTCTTGTTTGGCATTTTCCCAGAGCCTCGGTGAGGCAGCTCCTGGCTTGGCCCCAGGCAGGGCAAGCAGGAGCTCCCCTGGACTTCCATCCCGATCCAGATGTTGCAGTGACATGACTGCTCTCTCTGGTGTCACTTGTGTGCCCCTGGGTAAAAGCTTTATACCAGAGCCCAAACTGTAGGCATAAATCCAGAACAGGCAGGATATATCTGGAAATTGCAGCTAGGAGACTAACCCCAAAGCTATGGGAAACCTGCTCAGCAATGCTGCAAATAGCTTGTTCTTTCCCTGACCATGGCATCCATGCCTTTTTACCCCAGTTTCTCCCTCAACATTTCTCTTTATTCACTCTATTCTTCACCTCAGGAAGATGGCATCCCAGGAGCAGTCTTCCCATGATTTCCAGTCCCAGCAATCAAGAAAAGGCATTGTCCACTGCTGCTTCTCGGTTCCTAGTTGATAGCGGAGTAGTCATGTTTGAGGGACCACAAACCTTGCTTGGACCAGCCTTGGACCTCAGGACAGTTCTGAGACTTGTTTTTTGTGTGTATTGGGGGAAAGGCAATTCTGTCAAAAAGCAGTTAAAAATGGAGAAAAGCTTGAACGATACCAAGATACAGCAGTCTGGAGTCCTAACCACAGGCAGCGATGGCTCACGCTGGAATGTCAAATTAAGGGCATGAGAGAGAACTGGGGAATATTTCAAACTGAGGTTTGAAAAGGTTCCTGTGAGAACTGGGTGAAGGCATTAGGAAGTCTAAGTGTGAGCTAAAAAGAAGGTCCCTAGAAAATAGGACTATCAAAAGGCCATAAGGGGAGCTCCATGAAGACCTTCTCACAGTTGTCCCTAGATGGTTTGGATAGAGCACCATCACAGTTCAAGCAGGAGGAGATGCCCATGTTGCTGTGTGAGTGCAGGCAGATAGAATGCCTGTGCAGGTCCCCTGGGATAGCAGCCCATCTTCATTTCTCACTCTAAGTGTGGCTCGGTGAAGGAAGTGATTAAAGTGTTAAAGGTTTCATGGGCTACATAAAACAAGTCTGAAGAGGAGTTATCATTGTTCCTCTTCAGAACAAGCCTGAAGAGGAATTATCTAGAGTGGAGTAATGAGCTCATGAAAGCCAGTGGGGAAGAAAGGCAAATGAGATTAAACAGAACCTCAACAGCTTGTAGACAAAACCTTACACAGCTTCTACTAGGGAAGACTGTGTACACCCAGGTGGTCTCAGCCACTGCAGATCTACCCTCAAAAGGCCAGTTTTTCTCCTTCTTCTAACAGGTAGGCAATTGTGTCTCCCTCATGCTCTTTCTGCAGGTACATTTGTCTGAAACACCTGTACAACTAAAACCATAGTTACAAACAAAAATACCCTTTTCAGCATTACCCTTAGCAGCAAAGCATTTTGTGTAAGTAAAAATCAATTCCTTTCTTATATATTTCTCTAAAGTGAATTTATAAAAATTAGCTTACTTAACAGGAAGATTACGAGCTTCAATACAGAACAGGTTGTTATTTGTCCTGATTCCTGTCTTTTCCTTATCTTCTCTTTACACAGCAGATGAAAATGGCTGGAAATTAACCTTGCAAGGCTTGTCTGGTTCTTCCCAGGCCAAGAGATAGCCTTTCATTCTGGTTCCAGGCATGGAGCCAGAGCATGATCATTTTTGAAGTAGTCTGTTTAGTTGAGATAAGTCATGCTTCCAAGTGGCAACATTTTCAAAAGAAGTTATGCTTTATAAGACCTTAAACAAAATTTTCGCTTGTGACTTACGAATGTAGGTCGGGAAAATCAATTGCATAAATATCCCAGGCCCCCAAAATCCAGTGCTATCTCTAGCAGTCAAGTCCCTTTGAATATCTGGGTCCTGCAATTATTGATACTCCAGGGCTTTGGCCCATCAGCGAGATACTGCACATCAGCTGCTCTGCAGTAGTTGTTTATGTTCTCAAGCACAGCATCGGCTGGTAAACAGAAGGCAGATTATCCCTTAGGAAAAGAGAGATTCAAATTACCTCCTATTTACTACTACTGTTTTCTGAAAGGTAAAAGCAAACACACAGTTATTGAGCAGCTGATGAAGAAGTGCATTTACACAGGAGTCCTCAGGCTCCTAAGTGACCATGGCATCATTAAGAACATGATGTTTGTTGTTCCTCAAAATTATATATCCAAGGCTTAAATACATTTATCAGACTGATTTAGTGTAAGTGGTCTTAAAATACTTCACAAATAGCAAATGCTAACTGTGGACCAGACTAATTTTTGTGCCCTGTCAATTTATGTCAGGGAATTATCTCAGCAAACTTTGCTGCATAGCCTTTTGTTTCAAGAACGTTTCTCTTTTGCCTGTTGGAGGAAAATAAATCACATCTTTAAAAAACTGCAGGTGAGAAATGTATACCATGATTCATTTGAGGAGACAAATTAGTTCATTGAAATATTTGTGGTCAGTTTAAGAGTCCAGAGGTGCAGTTCTGGGTATCACAGAAGAAAACTGCCCTAAAACTTGGCTCATAACTTCAGGCATGCATAGGCAATTGTAAATGCAGGGTAGGCGACAAGTACCTGGGTGGTGTGACTACATCATGGAAGGACAACATCAGCAAGAAAAGGACTTCATTTTAGGGTTTAGCACAGAAGACCAGGAGAAAAAGCATCAACTTCAAAGTGTCTTTTCAGTAGTTTGTCGCTTTGGTTATTCCTGGGTGGAAAATCCCCTGCTCTGGATTGAGCTGACTTCAGCTTATAATGGCTGCTCAGCCCTGGGGGTGAACAGGAGAGGCAGCCATGAGCTGTGCTGACACCTCTCATCTTCCATGCCAGGAATGGTGCCTTTTGAATAGATGAGGCCAATGGGCTTGGGTAGAGCTTCAGATTCATTGGGAATGCAAAGACACTGGTATGCATAGACACTTGAATGCTAGTTGGAGTCACCAATCAGCAAGAATTTGGATCTGTCACTGCTAAAGATGTTCAGTGAGTTGGGAAGGAGTAGATAATTAATCTTTTTGGCCCAGGTCTTCCATGATGTGATCTAATAGTTATTGCTGCTCTGTGCAATCTCCATCCCCCTTTTTCTTTATTTAGATGGCAGAACTTGGATTATAAAGCCACAAATTGTTCCTGCTGATGTGAATAAAGATGTCCTATCACACCAAATAATTAAGCCAGTGGGTGGAAATTCTCAACAGACTATTGAGAATACAAGGACATCGCATCAGCGGTACAGCAATGTCAGAGTATAAGGAGGATGTATTGACAACATATGACTTACATGAAGACACTTTTCCATGCTCCTCTGCAGGCATACAGGCCTAATTGACTATGTAATTAGCCCAGATGTGAAAAAAACCTGCAGTAGGTTAGTGCTTTACATTCTTGTTTTAACTCCAGAAATACGAGGTAGAATGAGTTCCAGTTCATTAACTGGTGGAGATGTTGGAAGCAATACATGTTTAGTAGGGAATGAGCTTGTATAATGTTGTACCACGAGGATCAATAGCAGCCCTTCATCTTACTGCTAGGGATGCAAAGCCCCTTGCAGAACTGAGCAAAAAGGCCAGATACCACCCAGCCTTTTTGGGTATTCATCTACAATCTGAGTCCTACACAACAGCAGAATTCAGTTGCCTGAGCAGACACTTAGTGTCACAAGAGATAAGCCGGGGTACCCTGACATCAGTTGCTACAGACCGGTTCCAGTCTCCCATGGCTCCTGTCTGACGTCTGCTAGCTCAATGCACGTGTTTCAGATGTCTCAAATATTCAAGAGCATTTCAGGCTTTCATCTAGAACCTTGGTGTCACGTCCAGGGAAGACAGTGGTGGAAGGCTCTTCATTTTGTTTCTGTAACAGTTAATACGGATGGCAAAGATGGGGGACACTCTGAGCCATTCCCTATGTAAGCCTTGGAGGCAGTAAGAGAGTGACAGAACGTGAGAATAGAACGTACTGCCTTTCTCTGGAGCACAACGGGAAAAACCCAAGTCCTCTTTTATACTTTTCTTGAATGTTTTGCAGTTATTCTTATAAACTAAGCCTGTAAAAAGTTTATTTGTTATTATGCTATTACTTAGAGATCAATTCTACACCAGGAATTGCAATTGTGGTCCTACTGGATGACAAAAATCCCCCATGTCCCTCTGTACACCTTCTTTCACATTTCTATCAGATACCCTGGCTGAAAGGTTAGCACTTTTAAATATTTTTGTTTGGTCTTGTCTCAAATCACAAGCACTTTGGGAAAAGCAAATGAAACATACTTTTCAAGGCTGGGTCTGGAAAAAGAACAACCACTCCCATTCCTCTTCAAAACCACAAAGAAATCAGGCAGGCAAAGCTGAATATTTCGCTTGTTTGTTTGTTTTTACATAAATAGAGTGCCTCTGAGGTCCAGTAAGGACTTTCACACATATATATATGTGAAAGCTGGAGTGCAGTGATGCGATGAAAGCTGGAAAGATTAGATCAGCAGCTGGTAGCACACTAACCCCTCTGCTGACTGGGAAGACCAATGCAAATCTGAGTGCCCTGACCCTTGGCTTTCTAAGACAGTACAACCCAAAAGACTTTCTGTATTAACAAGAAGCATTAGAGACTTGCTCTTTTGTAGATTACCACAGCGCTTCAAAGGCACTACCCACAGGCATATTGGCTTTGTGATTTACGACTTGAGATGACACTTGCCAGACTGGGAAAAAAGCTTTTTCCAAATCCCTGTATGAGTCCTACTTTTATAGAGCTGAAGTAACCTTGCTCCAGCTTCACTTGCTTTGTGGTTTGGTTATTGTTGGGTTTTACGATTGCAGAATGTTTTCCCATTTATTAGCTGCTCTGCCTGGAATGCAGCATTGGGTGATTTATTGTGGGCATGACGCCCCCCTGCAACTGGTGATGCGGTATCTGTCCAGAGATGAAGGATTGTCAGGGAGCCGAATGGGGTCCAGCTGCATCCCTGGATCCAACTCAGCTCCAGGCTTTGGCGGGGTAATTCTCTTTCCTGGAGGACGCAGAACGATGGCAATTTCTCTCTGAGCTGACCTCTGCGCTTTTTCTTCTCAGCGTGCCCATTTCATTGTTCAGATGTTTGGAAGACAGCGAGGAGGGTGATGGCTGAACCACTCCCTGTACAGTGCTAACCCCTTCGATGGCAAATCAGAGGATTCAGCTTGTGTTCCCAGCTCCACATTGTGCAAGGCACGTCTTTAATGGTCTGTGTCATGAGCTTCTCAAAGCAACATTTTGGTGTTACTTCCAAAACCCAATTAACTCAGCCCGATCCTGGGGTACATTTACCCATATGATCAAGGGATGTCTCATCCCCAGCTGTGCCCGGAGTTGACACTGACTGGCATCAGGATCTCCAGCTGACGGACAGAACTTGGCTGGGAGCAAGGCAGAACAATTCCCCCATCGCTTCCTCCTGCTGGCGTACGTAAGCTCTAATTCTAGTGAGATCAAATTTTCCTTTCGAGCAAAGGGCATTGTTTTAAGCCAGTCCCACTGCACCTATTAATTTCTAAAAAATAGATGATGCTAAATTTCTTCAAGCCACCCATTCCCAGCTATACCAGCATACACGCAGCCTTTGCCTGCAGAGTTGGTTTTTTCCCTCCTTTAATTGGCCTACCTAAGGGTTGAGTAATCTGTCATTTTATATTTCCTGTGCTCAAATTCTGCTGGGGGTGGCAGGCAACTATTTTCCAAGGCATTCTGTCTCACTGCTGGAATAGCTGGGAAGACTGTGAAGGTCCTCAAGCACACTAGGGAGCCAGATCACCTTGCACTCTGGCAAAGAAATAGCAATTATCTCCGATTTCAGCTGCAGGCAGAAATGATAAATAAATACAGAAAATGGAAAACATGCAAAAGACTCCACAGAGCTCATGGAACACTTTTTTTTTCAAAAGAGCAGATTGGAAAAAGAGTACCACCCCCTTCCAGTGCTAAAGAGATAGCACAGCTTAGGGTTTTGTAATTCCTCTGGGGCAAAAAACATCTTGTAATTGGGGTAATATAGCATGTCACACAATAGGCTTCTGGTGGTGAAAAGCTGCATGAGAACCCACTAATGTCACCTCCATGCCAGATCCCGTACGCCCTTTTCTTGTGCACAGATGGTGTGGACGAATGGCAAAGCCGGATTGCTTCCTTATGGGATGAGAAACTGCTCAAGCACCACTGGGAGATGACTGAGCCCAATGACATTTGCCCAGGAGCAACCTGGGTTTTCCATAACTCCCAGTTCTCCTACTGGAAAATGAGGGCACTACTTACGAGGGAGGACTTTTGTTATGGTATAGCTAAACACAGCTCCCAGGATGGAGGTTGTTGGTTTTTCCATGTTTTTTTCCCAGCAGTATAAGATAGAGTCTCCCAGTGCACAAATGCCCCGGAGTCCCTGCAGAGCAGAAGTCTGACTGGCTCATTTCTTGGCATAGTTGCATTTCTGCTGGCAGCTCCGTTAGGACTGTGCTCCGTTCTGGGGTGAACTGGTTCCCACTGGCCCTTCAAACAGTAGGGCATAAACAAAGGCCATAGGTCTGAAGAAGCTGAATGTGGTATTAATATTCCTTTAGGAGAAAATTAGAACAGCGATTTCCCTTGGAAATTAGATACATCTACAAGCACCTCCTACGATGTTGAGGGTAAGTGTGCTTCAAAGCCTACATATCCAGCCCAGCTGAGTGCTAGTACATAGCTTGGACCTCAGAAACACATAGTCATGCATTGTGTTGATGTCCACAGAACATCTGCTGGGAGATTCCTAACTTCTCTGCTCAAGTGCTGGCTACTTGGATGACATCTCTCGTCAGCAAAGTTTAAATGGATGCTACAGCCAGACTCAGGACTCCAGTACCCGGCAAACTCGACCTACCTTTCATCCACCAGCATCTAATACAGAATTAAACCTATTGAAATATAACACTCCATGGCTGTCCCCAGCAGCAGCAGCTCAGAGAAGCCAGCAATGGCCATTTGCACTCAGGTAAGCTCAGAGAAGTATCTCTTAGTCTTTGCCTTTGGTCACATATGGGTTAAACAGAATGGATTCTGTGAAATAAACATGGAAAATTCATCTAAGATCCCAGTGACTTTGATACAAGTTTTGGTGTCCCTGCAGCCTCCAGGGATGCTCCCAGGGCAGCACGTTGAGTCCAACGGATGAAGAATGAGGCTGACTTGGTGTCACAAGGTCGCAGAGGGGAGTTTCTCACCTCTAAGCAGTGAGGAACCGGGTTTCCCGAATTAAGTTTCCTAGCCAGTCAAGCACACCACGGATGGCAGGTCTGCATCTCTCAAGGCAGATATAAATTATGACCTCTTGCCTCATTAAGATTGCCTGGTAATTCTGCTGCCCTCTTAATCTATGCCAAGGGATATTGAAGTCAGGAATTCCACATGCTTACCCTTTCTGCAATTGCTAAGCAATAAATGTTTTATCTGCTGGAGGGGAAAAAAAGGTAGGAAGAAATCTGTGGAATTCCCCTGTATTCACCAGTTAGCGCTCAGGCTTCTCCTGTTCTTTGTAAGATTTCTGGATACTTGCTTTGAGCACACTATTTTCATGAGCTCAGACACAGAAAACAGAGGGAGATGAATTTGTTTGTTGGTATTTCTTATTTAGCAGACACGAAATGTCTCACGTGGTACCTCTGGGCAAGGTTCCCAGGTAACACCAACCAGCCTAACTGGGTGCCACCAAAGAACATTAAACCTGTTAATTCACTTTGTGCTCTGAAGCAGATGCTGGCAATAAATAAATATATAAGCAAGTACATTGCTGCATATTTATTCTGATTTAGTATCTGTAGGCTCATGGTAATGAAGCAGTGAAATGATCAGTTCTCAAATAAGTAAATGTTTCAGATGCTGAAGAAATTTCACTGAAGATAGAAATTTAATCACGGGATAATTCCTTCCAGCATCTTGAGGACCAAGTGGGCAAAGATTCCCATTGGTAAGGGGTCATGGAAGTTCACCAGCATTCAAGGAGCATCCACGGAGGATGTGCATCTCCTATATATAGTATGGGACACAGGACTGAACTTGCCATTTCCTGCAGTGGAAAGAACTGCTCTTTCTCAATACACCACTGAGAACAGCTCAGTCCAGTAACTTAACCAGAAGGGAATTTACAGGCAGCATTAGGCTTAACATGAAATCTTGGTCCCACTGAAGTCAGTGGGAATTTTGCCACTAACTGCACTGAGATTTCACTCCCTGCCTTTGTACGGAGCCACGGGGAAAGCGAAAAGCAGCAGAGAACTGTAGTGAGGTCTTCATGGGAATTTTTCCTGTTAAGTGAGCCTGAGTGAGCAGAATATGGGGACAGGTCTCAAACCAGGGAAATGAGGTCCCTTAGCCCAGGCACTGGACTTATTTTGCCCTTCTGCTTGACTTACCTACTTCCTACTCATGAACACTCTATCTCAACTAAACATGATTCCAAATCACCAGTTGAATGAGCAGTCGACAAGAGGAATAGACAGGTGATAGGACTGAATGCATCAATTCTTCCACAGCGGTGCTTCAGAACACCAGCCAAGCCTCCAGACATGTCTGGCCAACAGCAGCCTCAACTCACTCCTTCATTCCCTGAAAAATAAGGCATTTGTCCTTATCTGCAAGGAAAAACTCCTTAGCCTAGAAACAGGAGAGGGATTCAGCTAAGTATGGCTATCCATCTTGGAAAGAGATGCCTCTTTTGTAAGACCCACACTCATTTAATCCTAAACCAGACCAAATGCTTCTTTCTCCTTGTACGTTACAGAGGAACCTGGTTCTGCTGCACATTTTGGAAATACCCCAAATCAAGTGCAATGAACCCAGCTCAAGCACCCCCTTTGTGTTTGGCCTTGCACAGCTCTGTGAGAGCCACCCTTTCCTTGGTGGGACCACTCCTGGCCTGCCTGAACCCCTTGGGGTCCTCCCTGCAAGAAAACTGCTCCAGCAGTTTTTCTTCTAGGCAGTGCACATCCCCTTCCCTCTCCAGCAGCATCCAAAGAGGTGCCCTCCTTGGTGGCAGCATCAAACAGTCATTGGAAACAGCAATTACCAAGCAGGAAACTGAGGTGGTGGTGGTGTCTCTACACAACTTAAACCACTGCTACTTTAGGTGATTCACTTCCCCTTGCCAGAACATGGATATGAGGAAAGCGGGCAGTATTTTGGACCTGCACAAGGCTCATATCCAGCCTCTGTCAAGCAAATAATAGCTTCTGCCTTGAGAGCTTTGTGACCACAGGCCCATTTGTTTTCCTTCTCACTTCCACCAGCAGATGCTCAAGGAAGACTGAAAGAACAGGCAAACACATAGCAAAATACACTCCAGCATTTTGCAGCTTAAGGATTTTCTGCATCAGGGATGTCTTAGCCTTGATGATAAAAAGGCCTTGATGGATTTAATTTTACTCCACCAAGAACTTTTAAGTCCCTTCTTGCATCTAGATGATCTTTAAGGTCCCTCCCAACTCTAACCACTCTATGAATCTGTGTAAATTTTTAGCACCCACCATGTCTTGCAGAAAAGTGTTCCACAGCTTAAGTACGTATGATGCGTTGCTTTACAAAGAGACCTCACTTAGCACGGACCTAAGCAGCTCAGCACAGAATTAGTGCCAGCATCTCGAGTCCAAGGAAGAGCACAACCTTTTTGGTACAATGCCCAGCCTAGAGCCATCTGCAGATAAAGATCCACACTATAGCCACAGCTCATCCCAGTTAAGAAGGGTCCCTATCCTAAGAGAAAACCCACTACATTGTTGTAGGAAATATGTATCTTCAGGGAAGGAATAGGCCTTTCTAAGCCATAGCTCATCCTCAGGAGTTGTTTTTCTTCTGAGTGTGATCTTGGTCCTACATGTGTTAGTAAATCAAGAATCCACACAGCACTCCCCTGGCAGAAATTGGTCTAACTGGAGAAGGGAAGGGCTAAAGGGTCCTTAAGCCTTCTGCCTGATCCTCACCATTTCTCCCAAGAGAAAGGAATGTTATAAGCTGCAATAGCTTTTGTTAATATTTTAGGTGCAGGGAAAATGCTTTTAAACCCAAGTTATGGTTCCACTGATCAAACAGCCCTAATGTGCAGCAATTTCAGTAATGCTCCGAGGGGCACAGAAAGTCCCGCACCCTCGATGCCGTCTCTAAGGAGACAAGAAATGAGACTCTTTGCGAACTCTCTTCATGTAACAGGGTAGAGAGGAAGATTTTATTTTTACTTCCCTGCAGGGAAGCTCTGATCTAAATAAATTATAGGTGTACATTAAAAGAAAAAAACCCACCCCCTCCCCTCCCACACCTACATAAAATTTACTTAAATAACAAATCTGCATAGAACTAGGAGATGCTGTCATGCCTGATAGATGAACATGGAACAGGCCAATTGCATTATCAGGAAGACAGTAAACATTTTTGCTCTCCTTTTTAAAGTAAATGATGCCCTCTTAATGCATGCTTTGCTG
This sequence comes from Jacana jacana, assembly GCA_013400555.1. Lineage (NCBI taxonomy): Eukaryota > Metazoa > Chordata > Aves > Charadriiformes > Jacanidae > Jacana > Jacana jacana. The sequence goes on from VZTM01015121.1 coordinate 198,370, forward strand.
CCATAATAAGGCCAACAATGAAATTACTGGTTCTGCATCAAAAACATCAAAGCTAAATGCGCATATTTTCTGTTGCAGCTGTTTGATGCACCCAGCTCTTCAAAGAGCATTTCCTGGGACTTCTTGAGAGCCTCTTCACAGTGAGTCACCAAATGTAATTTCATTTCCCTTGAGAAGACTGCTAGAAAGCAGAATTTTAGGGAAGCTACTGAGCTCGGGAAAGTTTCCGCCGCTTCCTTACAGACCTACTGCTGTTATTCGCTCTAAGCTTCAAAGAGAAGATGCACCACAAAGACCATGAGAAGATGCAGCCATCAAAACCACCATGGCCTCTATGAGCTCAGGATTACCAGAAGTCTTGGAAAATAAGACTAGTCACCAATTTAAAGATGTCTTATGGTAACAGGTCAAATGCCCTGAATTTTTCTGTGGCGGCCCAGCAACTCAAGGCTGGTGTTTGGAGTCCCTTGCGGTGGAAAAACTCAACAAAAGCTGCTCATGTACCTGCTGCATCTGGTGACCAAAGTGCTTCTGAGGCTACAAAACCATTTCACAACTATTTTAAGGCCAGTGAACAATTCTTCAGGCCCAAAAGCATACAGAGAGATGAACATAGAGAGAGATGATGTGCTGGAAAATTGAACATTGATGCTTATCATCAGGCAATGCTACAGGAAAGAGCTGAGGTCAGAGCGCAGGTGTCTGGAAGAGGCCAGAAGAAATTTGTGTGACTACAGATAACAGGTCACTTCGTGAATTTCTGGTCCTTTCTCATGGCAGCAGTGTGGCAGCTCAAAAATACAAGCCAGCCTTCAGTGATGTAAACCACAGTGCAATAAAAACGCCTTGTAGATAAAAAAAGCCCAACCTTCTGTGGATGAGGCATAGGGTAACTAGAGCTGGCACCTTCACGGTCACCCTGGCCTTTCCTCTTTCCATGCAAGCAAAAACTGGTTTTTGTGACTGAAGTCAACTTTGGAGAACTCGGAAGGATTTGAGGACATTTTGACAAAATTGCAATTATCGCCAAGTCAGAGTGTCACTAAGGCTCATTATCTGCAAGATGTGATCACAAAGGCTGTGAAAGCCCACAGACAACAGTGGCCCTATGCAACAAGAAAAGACTAATCAACCCTTTAACCAAAAGCAATCATCTGAAGCATATTTCTATGATATAGCAGGAGCCTTGGATGCTCAACACTAGGAATTAAAAAAGAAATACATTTGTGATCTCCAGTCATTCTGTTCTGGTCCACTTTGAATTTGCATTACTAGTAGAGGGGAGGGGGCAAGAGAGAAGAAGGCATGGGGAATAATTACACAATCCCTCCCCAACTCTCAAAGCCACTCCACTAAAGTGACAAAATGGAACCACCTGTGAAATTAAACCAGAAGGCATAGGGCTGTGTTGCTGCATGGCACCTCCCAATTATTATGGTCCCAGTGGTCCATTAATTGTAAGGGTCACCAGGTGGCATTTCATTCCTTTCAGACACCTTCAATTGCATATTGCTCCAGCATTTCCCAGTCAACAGGAAATATGATGACAAGATGCCTGGTCCTTTGCCTATACAATGATTTCTTTCCAAATACATTGTACGAGTAGGGTGAGGAACCAGGACTCTTTACAATGCAAGCCCGGAGCAGAGGTAAGGAGGAAATGTATTGCAAGGCCGTTGCAAGATTGGAGGAGCAATTTCAGATGGATAGAGCAGTTATTTGGGGGGTTTAGCTGCTTTTAGGAGTTGATATTTGAAAACCATTATGGTTGCACGTGTTAGTATTTTTTGCATCAAATGGCCCGATTTACTGATCTAGTTAATTAAGGCAGAGTCAATAAAATAAGCTGGAAGATTAAGACAGGGGTATATCTCAGATGCAATGGGTGTTACAGCCAGTAGCTCCTATTTGCCTCAGCTGGGGCAGTTTTGAGCTACAGATACTGGCACTGGTTAATTTCTGTACCTTTCTACATAAGTTGACTCATGATCATTAAAGTATAAGGTTAACGGGAAGATATCACAAGGACAAGGGCTTGGGGATACAAAGAGGTCTTCTGTTATCTGTTATGTCTGATTCATTATAGTCCAACATTTAAAAAAAAAAAAACAACCCAAACAACAATTCCCCAGGGAAACACTGGCTAGATTGTAACGTCACCTCACTGGGGACACGGGTCTGTCCAGGTGTCCCACTTGATGCACAGCACGCAGGGGTGACACAGCTCATTTCCTCCCCGCTGAATGCTTCTGGCTGCATTTTATTGCTGTCCCTCCACCTGAAGCATTTGCACATGCATGAGTGGTTTAGGAAGCTCTGTTGCCCTAAGGCTACTGAACCCATTTCACCCAGGCAGCAGGAAGCAATAAGGGAGGTTATCTCCAAACTGCCTCATGAGACGTGCACAGGAACATATTTCTCTCAAACAGAAAGGCATAATCCCCTCTAGAGAGAGATGTTTTCATTAGCTGGCTTTACTCAGCTTGACACTCCAACTCAGCTAATAGCCCAGAAAAAGCAGGCAGAGCAAGGAGCTTTCACCTACAGGGTCAGGTTTTCAGCTGGTATTTGACACTCAAAGTATGTAGATAATAATCAAGCTGTGCTAATTTCCAGCAGCTAAAGATTTGACCTTAACAAGGTCTTTAGGGGAATTTTTTGCAGTTTTCAATATGGACAGGACTCTTTACCTAATGGTGCATGAACTGCAATTACACCTTTCTTGCTAACAGCTGGTGGGAATTTGGACTGGACATGGTTTAGATCTGGGTTCCAGGCTGCACAGAGCAGAATTTCAAGTCAGAGAAAGACAGTTTGGGAAAATCCCACCAGGCTCTGCTATAAGTTCAGGGCTACAACTCATAAACAACTTCAAGACTAGTTGATAACCTTCCCCTGATGAAACCTACAGCCGTCCCTTGGCACCGTAACTCTCACCGTGGGCCTGGGGAGAAATATATTGCAATAGTTATCTATGCTTGCAGTAATACATATGAAACAGAGCCCCTCTTTCTCCAGGGCAGTTCTTAGATCAGCTCACCTCACAGTATCATACCCACACCTAGTCACTGAGGAAGAAAGGGCAGCGTGCTGATTAGTTTAAAACCCGGTGGGTATTAAGGATTGGTTTCCCACCGCAGCCCTATGGCTAGAGAAATTCAAATTGCCCCTATGGAGAGTGGGGTTTTGGTTGCACACTGGTGTGGCTGCAACCACAGGCACAGAGGTGCTGCACCAGACATGACCACACTGCCCAGTTTGTCCTCCCGTGAGGTATAATGGGGTATAATCCAAATACTCTTCCCCCTGGGGGGGATTTTGGCCCAGTCCCTGCATTTTTGAGATGTGGGATGGCTCTGGGAATGATCAGAAGCGGAGGGGTGAGTACCTGGAGGCAAGCCAGGGGCTGAGCCTACCAGTGGAGGTACTGGTGATACAGACAAGTTTCTAGAAAGAGTCTTCCAACGTAACTCTTCATGGGACTGCAACTGATGTCACTGGGAGCGTTCACCCAGCCTGCCTGCACACCTCACAACAGTCCCAGGCACATCAGTCGCTTTGGAACCAGAGCCTAGAGTTTTACAAGTGAAAAGGGACATCACAGGTCCCAGTATCCAAAACTTACCAAGATCTAGGCAGACTTTGTCTGGGCTGGGCTGTAGGGCCAGCCTGGGAAAACTGCAGCAAGTAATAAAAATAATCACTTTTCTTACAGCTTCTTTTCTTATAGCTTTGATGAATCACCTTAATGTTGACTCTTGCTTAACCAGACATAATTAAGAATGGTGTGAATGTTACCTTTGAGGAATGGGGTGCTAATTCCGTGTGTTTAAATTGAAAGAGTCAGCACAGTAATGAGTCTGAGTGAACATATATAAGTGCTAATCACATTATCGGCAGTGCCTGACTATGACACGTGCTTTCTGAATAAGTTATGTGTTTCAGATCAACAACAGGATCATTTACTCAATTACAGCAATGGTCCTGATGAGTTTGTTTTCCTATTTGTTGATTTTTCCCATGATAGGGTGTTTTGGAGAGTGCACATACATTTTTAATGAACTGAAATTGCCTCCTATCTGGTAAATTACCTTTTCCCCAGATGTTGATATTACATAGAATTCAACCTCCCTCAGTGTTTCACCACTGTTTTGTTTCCTTTATATGATCCTGTCATGTTACAAAACCACCAATCTTCCTCTCTGATTTTCACTCTTTAGACAAGAATTGACATTGGAAAGTTATTTCCAAGAGCCTTGCTCATGCTGTGCATAGAAGTTAGGCTGCTTTCGAGCAAAGTGGATGGTAAAGTGTGTGAGATTGCAGGAGATACAAGTTTCCCTCCTTCCTCTGCCACTGACCCCCTGAGAAACTCTGATCTAGTCACTTAGAGGACCTTTCTGTATCTTAAGTTTAGACTCTGGTCTAAATGAGGTTCCCAGGCAATGGAAAGAAACAGTTATCTCCAGAAAGTGATTCAATTGCTGCTACAATGGGAGGGGGAGGAATTAATCACCCACCAGGAGAGTCTCTCTCTCTCCAATTAACTATCACAACAAAGAAACCAGACAAGCTAGCAGAGTGAGCTAGAATAGGTGGCAGAGCTACCATCTCACTTGCTCTTAACTTCAAGAGAATTACAGATGAGTCACACAGTTATGAGTGAAAACCCAATTAGGTCAAGTGTTAACCAAAATACAGTCTCATTCTGAGGTTTGGTTTGATCCTACGGATACTTTAAGATAAAAAACCCAAAACTAAAAACAAAGCTAAAAAAACCTCCCAATTTCAGTGTAAACTTGCTCCCAAGCACCTTTGTTCCCAGCCAGATCTAGTTACAGGCTATGAAAATAAATTGTACTGTTACAGGACACATAAAGCAAAATTTGGCCCCTCAAGCTCTGCCCAATTGCTGCATGAACAAATCAAGAGAGAGGATGAGATGGGAGGGAAAAGACCTTTCCAAAAACATTTTTAACTTACAACTTTGGCAAGAACTGGAATGTACAGCCCAATTCAACTCCTGGTTCAGCTGCTATTGTAATCTCAGACACTGTGGGAGTGTCCTGCCCAGCCTCTAGACCCTCTGCTGCTTCTCATTAATCCTGTGTCATCTCTGGTAGCCACCCACAGATAGCCACATAGGGCACTGGCACCAAATGCCTCTTTTCAGACAACTGATTCCTGCCCTAGAGTCCCCTGGAGCTCATGGAAATCTGCTCTTTGAATTAAACTGGGACTATTTAAGGACTACCTAAGCAATCTGGGATACTCAGAGTTTTACCAACTTTTAGCAAGTTGCAAGTATCTGTGGGAAGATAGTGAGTATTTTAAGAAATAGAAGACATTCACAGCGCCAAAGGAAGAGGGGAGCATCTGGGCCCTGAAGCACTTTGTGAAATCTCACTCACAGCTGAATTAAGCCTGACATTGAGGTTGAAAGCTGTGCAAATCTCACAACATTTTGGTCCAAAGTGATGGAAATGGGTACGGCAAAACTATCTGTAATTGGCACTCCGATAAATTGTTAAATCTTTCCCTAAGCCCAAGTGCGTATAGTGCAGCCCAGGTGGAATACACAAAATTAGGTCAAAGCCTCTAACTCTATGCATCTCTCTAGAACATCTAAGACACTGATCAGCCCGAGCATACGTAAGCCTACCAGCACTACCAGAAGTTGGCTAGACTTCAGCATTTATCATACTCTCTACAGAGGGACTAATAAAGCCAGATTCCATTATGGGATTCAACCACATTCATATTCACCAGGTAAACACCGATTTTCCATGTAGGGCTTGTTGCAACGTTTTAATTTCCATTCAAGTTTATCATTAAAAAATATGAATGAGGTTGGTGAAAATTAGTGTCTTCATCCTAAGAAAAATGCTGCCAGACATCTTCTCAGGCTGCACTGGCGCCAAATATTTCAGTCTGACAAAATTGAATAGCGGTGTTTTGATTATGCTATTACTGAGCAGAAAATGTCAATAAGAGTCAAAGGAAAGCTGCTAATTTAATTTTGAAGCTCGTCATCAAATCAGCACATTTCTGCTGGATACCAAATTCCACTGAATCATGTTCAATTTAACCAATATCATCTCAGGTTTAAGATATATATATATATATGTTATCGGGTCACAAGCCACCTTCAGAGGAGCAGGCACGGTCATCATCACCTCTTCACATGAATCTATTTACTGTGGGCTCATAAACAGTCAGGGTACATCTAAATTCTTGATTTAAATTGCAGCAGGAGTTCTCTTAGGTGTCACTTTGCCTCGTATCCACATTTGGAGCTGGGCAGCAAACATTTACACCTGATAGAGGTGAAATGAAGCCCCTTTCTCTAAGTAGAACCAATGCCAAAGTTGCACAGCATGGCAATGGGTAGAGCTGCCCTCCGCAGTATGGGTTCATGGTACCTCCTTTAGGAGAAAAACTGAAGTCTTTCTCATAACAACCTTATTAGAGAGAGGGTCGAACATTTCTGGAACAGGCATGCAGCAGGGTGGCAATATGCAGAGACCACCTGTTAGCTGGACGGTGCCAGGTTCCCAAGAAGAAGCAATTGGTGCCATAAAATAACCACAAAATGGCTCTTCTTGAGAGAGCATTGTTCATCATCCTAACCCAGAAACTGGGTTTCAGAAGCTGTCTGCCCTGCCCATCCCTTCCTTTCTCTGTCCAGCTGGCTGAAGCTTTTTGGATCAGAGGACACACTAAGGTGTGTAGCTTGCCTTGACCTCTTCTGTTTTGGACACAGGTTTGAGAGAGCCCTGAAGCAGCTGTGACCAGAACAATAGATGGCCTTCACAAGACCTCTGTAACAAAGACAACATAATCCCAAAAGAATGTAGAATTTAGTAGTTCGTGTTAGTGTCCACAGTAAATTCATTATTCCAGCAACCCCCAGTGTTGATTATTTATCCTCCTTTCCCATTGCAACACATCTGCATTCCTAAAATGGGTAACAGCCCAGACAAGGGGAGTTAGCTTCACATGCTACTGAAACCAGCGCTTGCAAACATACTCCAAGATTAATATTAAACAACAGCATTTTCAGTTTTAATGAACCTTTAATTTCCCCTTCTATTCCAGCTCCATCATTATGAATTTGCTGAGTGATTTCTTCTATTGCAAGCACTTTGGGGTGGTACTCACACCAAAAAAAATAGTGCTTTTTGTAATAGAGTGGGAGTTTCTCTGTTACCAGAAAATAACACGAGCCATTTTGTTCAAGCACTTTGATCTTGTGCTGGGCTCTGCATCTATAAGATGTGATTGCAATAAATTGGCTGAAAGATGCATGTGGGAAATCTATAACCTCACAGAGGTCACAAAGTCAGAGGGATCCATATGTCACCTATAGAAAGGTGCCTATACAACACACTGACTTCAGGCATGATGGGTGCTGAATTACATCAATACCTGAGTATCTCTTGGTCAGGTCAGTGGAATAATTAGAGGAAAACCAGCAAAGAACATCAAATCACCATTTGTTGCTTTGTGAGTTAGTGCCAGGAAGCCAGGGTGGGAGGATCAGAGTGCTTCCAGTCTCAGCACTCAGGACAATACATTTAGCTGTAAGTGCAAAGCCATTGTTTCTCTGGCATGCAACATACAATTAAATTGTACTCACCCAGGTGGGAAATTCGCTTGCCATAGGTTCCTGAAAACAACCTGGTTTAGGTTGCTAGGCTTTAGGTAGAACAGATTTATCTTCACAAAGCTCCAAAAAAGGTCCTGATCGGGCCAAAAGTGAGTAAAAGGCTGAGTTATCTTTCTGCATTTTCTTTGGTGGGACACACCAGCATCACACAGCTCTTTTGCAAATGTAGACTGCTGTAAAAATAGGGTGTTTGTTATGAAGTTACAATTGCTCCAGCTCAAGTGTTTTCTTATTCCTTCCTGAAATATCCTCTGTCCCAAAGCTGCGCTACACTGTTACACTGAGATTCCTTAAAATCTGCCAAATCCAAAAAATCCTGGGATTAATAAAACCACCAGCTCAGGGAGTATTAGCCTCTTTCTCTCTCCCCCCATTTGCATTGAGTCTATATGTGAAAAAAAAATGCAGTCTTTCTCTTTCCTTCCCAAGAAAACAGATTTCCTCCTGCTCCTGGACACACACCTCTCTCCTACAGGGTCTGTTTATCAAAAGCTCTGGGTATCAGGGTGCCTTGCATTTTGCCTTATCCTCCTTAGAAGGTACACTGTCAACTGCAGTGACAAATGGAAACCAGCGTTATCGTATACGAGGATATTATAAATTATTAAATGCCACAGCAAAGCATACAGTGAGTAAAAGTCAGTCAGACATCTATATGACAGCAAAATGCATCTCTCTCTCAGGGGAAGCTGCTTGATCAAGGAGAGACCTAGAGGCTTCAGGACTGCCCTTCCAAGACCTCACCTGTCCCAATTCTGCCTCAATTATAAGGTATGAAATGACACATTCCAACAACATCACAGCTGCTGCTGGAAGGGCAAGAAACCAACACAACAGCGTAAAAGGAGAAAGTATCTGAGAGAAACAGCTTTTAGCACATGAACAGAACACCACATAGCCCCATGGCGCCCACAGTCTGGGGAAAAGAATAGCATTATAAAAGGAAATCATTAAACAGCACTATAAAGGAAGTTATAGGGCGTTGTTTAGCTCCTTTGCACATCCAGTGCTTTCCCAGAGCTCTGGCACACGGGGGCCAAGGCAGAGCGGAGCGTTAACTTTTGCGTACGGTGAGAGAGCGCAGGGAATTTGGGAGCGGCAGCACTGACGTGCAAGAAAATCAATCCACAAACTGAATGCAGCTCAGCTCACTGCCACTGTTTGGATGCTTCAGTTTTCACTTCAATAAGCACAGAGCTGCTTCTCTCACGTCCTCCTTTTCCTCCCTTAAGTGGAAGGCGATGCCGTGCAAACAGCTATCTGTATAAGAAGCACAGAAGCACTAGGTTCTGACTTAAATTTTCCATGTGTTGACCATACAACTGCTAAAAGGCATTCCTGACACTTAAGTGGTCTTTATTCAGCCCTTTCAAATCCCAATTTAAGGGGATTTTAGGCATCTAGATTAGAGAGAGGTGTTTGATCCACTTCCTCTTTACCACCACTTCACTCCTAGAGACCTTACGGTGCAAGTGGGGCTGCATTAACTCATATCTGGGCTCTGGTTGCATTGACTGGCCATCAGGAAAAGACTCTTCATGGAAAGAGTGGTCAGTCAGTGGAATCAGCTGCCCAGGGAGCTGGTGGAGTCCCCATCCCTGACTGTGTTCAAGAGTTGATTAGATGTGGTGTTGAGGGATCTGGTGTAGGGGAGAACTTTGTAGAGTGGGGCTGATGGTTGGACTTGATGATCCCAAGGGTCTCTTCCAACCTAAATGATTCTATGATTCTATGACTGTAATGGAATTGCACTCCCTGAAACCTACAGACCTGTTCAGCTCCTCTTAAATGAGATTTTAAAATTTGCTCAGCTGAACTGCTCCTTAGGCTCCACAGACTGCATTGACTAGATTTCCCCTGACCACAAAATCAGCTCAGGCAGTCAGATGTCCAAGTCTTGAACTGAGCTTCATCTTTAAAATCAAGCAGTATGGATCCAGAGCTCAGATTTGCTTTGGTCTTCAAGCAGAGGAACGTATGCTGAACAGATAAACTATGCAGCTATTTCTCTAACATACTTTGGGCTTTGGAGACAGCCAATGATTCCATATTGCTCAAGGAGATGAAGGGAATTGAGATGGATGGGTTGGATATCCTCAGCCTGCATTTAACTCACCTGAGTTGTCCTGAGTTCAGGGATGAAATTTTCCCAATCATACCAAGAGTCCATATTCTCCCTCTGCCTAGATCTCTTCTTAGGTGAAGATTTCAAGCAGCAAATGTTATCCTCAAGGTACATGCATGTCGTCTTCCCCATCTGTGTTGCATGAGGCATGATCTCACAAATGTTAACTACACCTTGATAGAGCTCTGCTCATCTCAGAGTGTTGTTCAGCTTGGAGAAGGCTACAAGGAGACCTTATAGCCCCTTTCTGAACTTAAATGGGGCTGCAGGAAAGATGGAAAGGGACTCTTTATCAGGGAATGAGGCAACTGAACAAGGGGTAACAGTTTTAAACAGAAAGAGGGGAGATTTAAATTAGATATTAGGAAGAAATTCTTTACTCTGAGGGTGGTGAGACACTGGCCCAGGTTTCCCAGGGGAGTTGTGGACTTCCCATCCCTGGAAGTGTTCAAGGCCAGGCTGGATGGGGCTTTGAGCAACCTGCTCTAGTGGGAGGTGCCCCTGCCCATGACAGAAGGGTGGGAACTAGGTAATCTTTAAGGTTCCTTACAACCCAAACCATTCTATGATCCTATGACATGCTTCTCAGAGATGTTACAGAGTGTGGGGCTTGAGCTGAACCCTGCCATATTGCGAAGAGGAACGGCTCTGCTGCAGCAATCAGGCTGACTATATCACAGCGTGGCACTCCTGGAAGGGCCAGGAACAGAATAAAGCCACCGGCAGCCACTTGCTTGGCTTGTGCAAAGTCAAGCCCTGTGCTTTTGTTGCTGTCTGCCAGTGTCTAAAATTGGCTGGTGACAGAATGGAGTACTATCCAAGTAAGAGGACGAGGCTGCTGTCTGTACCTGCAAGAGCTGAACTTCCACCTCGGAAAGAGAACAGCCAGGACAAGACAAAACACTTTTTAAAAGTGCAGTAAAAAAAAACCCAACCACAAACCCCCCCACAAACAATTAAAGAGAAGAGTCCAAACCATTCAGTCCTTGAAGCATCTCAGCACTGAGTGCTGTGACAGCCTAGAGCACTTTCAAATGCAGCATCCACTGGCAACAGCGGGTGATGAAGCAAGGAGCAATCACAGATAAGATGCCAGAATGTGGCTAACGTTGCCTCAGCGGTGAACCTGCATGACATCTTGCTACCTTTGCTTTAGCAAGCAAAGACACTCTAGGTTTGATGAGGTCATTATGAAGCCCAGGTTTCACTGCAGATGCCCTGCTTTTCCTCCTGAACTTTTTGACCAAGTCGAATTTAAGGGTTTATTCCACGTGTGGATTTGCTGATGCTCAGTCTGAGGCTGCTGTTCATCCAGAAATGTTGGGTTTATCAGCACCAGGTGAGAATTAAGCTGAATACTTTCTAAATATGTCAGACCTCCTACATTATACACAGTGACAACAGACCCACAAATTGCTCTTCCTACAAACACCCAAGCTGACAACAACCCCGTGGATTTAACACACCAGACTAGGAGTTAGCTCCCATATCTAACACAGAATTTTCTGTGAGACCCTGTGAGACCTCACTTCATCTTTGTGTGTCCTGTATCTTGACAGAGGTAACACCATATCTGTTGCCTGAACCATCTGGAAATAGTTGTCAACTTGCTGTATTGCCCAGAATATAATTTTCTCGAACTGTTACACACACATTACTGTAGTGGATTTATAAGTAATAATATAAAATATTCAAACTTCACTGGACTCCAGAGTTAAGAGCAAGAAGTCTGGAACATACGAGTTATACTCACCTGGTTTTGGCCTTGCTACTTTGATTTTTAGCAAAAAAATTACTAAAATTTCTTTTAGAGCCAGGTTTCCAAAAAATTAGTGTTAATAGGAATCATGGACTTTCTGTTGAGCTTAACTCCAGCTTCTTGCAAACCTGTTGAACAGCCCAGGTTTGCTTCAAATTGGACGCAGATTTCTCAGGAAAGGTCATGAACTTTGGTAATACCTTTATAACCATCCCAGCTTTAGAAAGATTTCTTGGGAAAATTAAGTGCCTAAAGGCTAAACTGCATCCTGTTTTAGAGCTCCCATGTTAAGGTCATATTTACAGGGTATAAATTAGCTTTGCCTGTTAGTAGCTCTCTGACCTTTATGTCTTCAATGTAAAATACTGTAGTTTTTGGCTTAAAGTAAATTAAAAAAACAATCCAGGTAGTTAAACAGATAAAAAGATATAGCTGCAATAGCACACAGATGTTGTTATGTTCCTGCAAAGACCGTCCTTTGTAACCTCCAAGCTGTCTCTTCTGCTCATTCTCCAAAAACTGCATTATATTTAACATTAAATGAGAGCTTACAGTGACGAGCATCTTTGCCCATCTGTTTCTCCTCTGAAGTACTCAGTATTTTAGGAAGCCAGTAAAAATAACAGAGTGATAAAAGCCAAGTTTTTCAGAAGGGACTAGTTATTTTGGGTCTGTTCTAGGAGAACTAGCCATTTCCCAACAAGGTGTGCATAAAAGTCCACCATGTGTTGGCTTATAACAATATACAGCCCTGCCTGCGAGTCTATGGAGTCAATAAAGCTGCTGGAACACACTGCAAGGAGCTCGGGGCCAAAGCTGTGCTTAATGTGCACCTCCTAAATGTTCCTCTTTGAAGTCACTGCATTTGATGCGTCTCTGAAACTGCCTTTGGGCCTGATTCACTGAAATCACTTAAAGCTTTTTCCATTTCCTCCATCCTCTTTTTAAGCTGTAAACACATGCCCCAGAATCTCCTTGAGGGATGGAGAGAATGATTTGGCCTTTTCTGAACTTTTACTGTCCTCTTACCTCAACGTTGAAGGTGCCCGTGACAGGTAGTTCAACTACTAACTGAAGCTCTTGAGCATCTCTGCTCCAGGCTGCAACCTTGACTGCACCCAACTGTGGTCCAGAGAATCTGGTTCCTCCCTAACCTCCTCATCCTGGTTCTACTGCTCCACTGTCCTCTCTACTTACCTTCTCTCCACTCAAGTCCCCACATCAACCCAAGGCTGTTGTATCATCTCACTGACCTCTTACTAACCCTGGCCAAACTTGCCCTCTAAGCATCAAGAAGAGGAAAGGTGATGGAGAAGATGGAGGTAATGACAGGGCCCGTTTTTACATCCCAACATCTCAGCTGTCCAAGCACAGCACCTGTGGGTGGCACCAGCTGACTACCTGCAGCAACAGGCATCGTCAAGGATTCCCTGCTTTATGCCCTCCTGCAATTCCCTCCAAACCCACATTTGAGCCCTTGACCCTCACATCCCTTCCCTTTCCTCTTCTTGGGCTACTCCCATAGTAATTTTTACCTCCTGCCTCTTTTTGCCAGCACTGAAGTGTGAACGACAAAAGAACAAAATTCAGCTCTTACAGTGAGAGGGAAAGAGCAGTTGGCTCAGGCGAAATTCAAGGCTTTGTGCAAGCCTGTACCCAGTGATTTACTAAAGTGTGGCCACTTTATTGGCATATGAATTGCAACACACAACATGAAAATGACTGCTGAACGAGACACACCTTCCTGTATCTGCCACCCATGGGTAGTAACTGTAACCAGTTCAGTCTTGTGAGGGAAAGGGAAGGGAAAAGGGAAAAGGGAAAAAAAAGGGAAAAGGGAAAAGAGAAAGAAATTAGGAGACTCATAAAAATTCTGAACTTCATTAAAGGAAAATTGAAGACTTGGTCTCGCTTCTTAATACCCCTCATGCTTCCAGGAGCCACATCACCTACCGTGAGGCATTTTTTTAGGGCTTTGAGATCAGAAACATGTTTTAAAACAGGAATTCTTGTCCTCTTCTGATTCAGAGTGCCTCAGTGATCTCCCAGAGGAGATGCCATTGGAAATCCAGGACTAAACCACAGATTAAAACCATCCTGTTTCAATGCAAAGGAAGTACTGGAGTGCCAGTCAAAAAGCACCAAATGTGAGGGAGACCACTCTCTCCAAGAAAGAAAAACCAGATACATCAAATAGCTTTCATCAGGGACTTAACTCTTTGTTTCCTGCCCAAGGATCGCTGGAGCTTTTTTTCTTAACAAGATCCTGTGGCAATAATGGGTTCTCTGCTAGGTGTCACCAACCATTCAAACACATCAAGTTGTAGCCAGGTGAACCTTCAAACTGAAGTTCCAACAAACACTGTGGTACCAGTTCCATTGTCACGGTAACTTGCCATTTCCAGCATAAAAGAGTAGACATTTTGGGTTCCATGACCTGAAAGGGGTTACATTTGACAAAGGTCCTTCAGGGGGGCAGAAGTGCACCAGAGTGGATGGCTCCAAATACACGTATAGGAATCAGCCTCAGCACAAAAAGCCTCACCCAAAGACCACTGGAGTCACTGAAAAGACTCTGACCTGAACCACAGGTTAGGCAAAAAGAGGGCTGCAGCACTAAAGATGCTTATTCTTGCTTTTGACGTGTTCCCATCCTGCTGCTTCCATTAGCACGGCTTCCTTTGCCTCCTTTCCCCACACTCTCCTGTCTTCTTGTAGCACAAAAATGACTCTGCTAGACAATGCATTCACGAGTTAACACAGCGCAACAGACTGCGACTACGGTAAGAGCAACGAACAGGAAGGTTTTATATCTAAGCTCTAGGGAAAGAGTAATGAGATAGAAGGATAGAGCTCACCACTGCTGTGAAGCTGGGCAGCTTTAGCTATAAAAAGAAGCCTTTTACACAGATATATAAAATGAAATACAGTCTGAAAGCCTCTCTGCTTGGAGCGGAGCATTAAGCAGCACATAAGCACCGAGTTGATGAGAAAACACCCAGATTGGACGTGTACAGAAGAAAGGGGTTTAAAAGCTAGGTCTGCAGTGTACCTCCTAAAAACCAACCCTGCTGACAGTGCCTGCAGGCACGATGCAGCCAAGGTGGTTTATCTTGGCAAGCAGGGCTCCAGGTCTGGCTTGCTCCATGTGGCCAGGTGCTTCACACGTGGCTTTCCCCATCTGTAAGCCTGGAAGGTGTTTTAGGATATCACAGGATGAAATGTGATCATATAACTGTTACTGCACTCCTCAAAACAATTTTCATGAACTATAGAAGCCCTTTGTCCAGGCTACAGCTACAGCAGTGGTGACATTGCCCAAAACACCCGTGGTGCCTTAAGAACTGGGGCAGGATGGAAAGTAGGGCGTGAAATGCTAAGGCTCCTTAAGTGCAGATTTGTCACCCATCACCTCTGAGCATGTCATTCCACTGCTACGTGGGGCAAAGCCCAGCAACTTCTGGCAACAGCATTTCTCACAGAGAGCCCAGAGTTTGAGACATCAAGAGTTCAGTCCCTCATCTCCTCGGCTCCAAGTATAATTACTTCTGTTAAAAACAGGGATCTTGTTGCCATCCAATATTGGTTCTTGCTATATTGCTGATAGTTTAAATAGCCTCTTAACTACTTTGCAATTTCTTGTGAACATACTTCTGGGGGGCAATCAGGTCACCTCTCAATCATCTTTCTGACAAACTGAAGAGGTTGAGCTCATTAAATCACTCATCAGAAGTGTCTTCCCCAGCCCTCAAATAATTTCATGATTTACTTCTCCCCGATTAGTTTATCCATATCCTGACACCAAAAGGTACTAATGTGGGTCGGTTCAATGCTCCCAGCTAAGCTGTTTTTTTAAGCAACTAAGGTATTTTTTTCTTTGATCCTATATACTTCAAAGGTTAATAAGACCCACCTCCCCCCCAAAACACACAACTCCCAGTCTGTGACTACCAGCAGAGACTGAACTGCTCACTCACACCCTCAAGATGGTCTTTAGAGTCAGTGTTTTCAAAACACTCTCATCTATTCCTGCAGAATTACCTGCATTCCTAGAGGCAGCAGATTGCATTTGTCTGTAATAAGAAGACCATTTGCACAGGCCCAGCTAACACGCCGTCAAAATTGCCCTCTCTAAATGTCTTGTCTTCATTATTATTTATAGGTGCTTCATCATTTTGACACCCACAAATTTTATCAGCTGTGATTGCATATTTGCTTTTGGATCATTAATGACACTGTTGACTAGCTCTGGGCTCAGTGCCAGTCTTGTAAAATGCCAGTGAAGCATCTCAAAAAGTCATTTCATTAGCTATAGGAATGCTGTTTCCCTTGTTCTTAATCACTTGAAAGTGTTTCTACAGATAAGACTATCTACTCATATGATCTATTGCTCATTATTGTCCAAAATATTGCTCAGTGCTAATTAAAAGCATTTGAAAGATGTTTTGGTATATTTATACACAAAGCTTTCCAATTTCCTTTGATCAAGTGTCCGACAAGACCTATGTTCAATAAAGCCATGCTTTATTATAGCATATAGAATAGACAAACGTTATAATTGCATTGCTCTCCTCTGAGTCTTCACTAATCAAATCCCGTATCAGCTTCTCCATAATTCGGCCCAGGGCTGGAAATCCAATAAGCTGGCATGTAGCTAACTGGATTATCTGATACTTAAACTCCTAAAATTAGTTCCTTGCTGAGTTCTCAAAAATACTATGACAGATCCTGTTGAATCCAGAAAAGATGAAATGCAGAAACATCTCCAATTGTTTGGGCTTAATCCATCTTCAAAAATGCGTTGCAGGGCTCAGACACAGGGGCTCTGGCGGATTTAGCTGCAGTGGAGCTGGTGAGGTTGAATAAAAAGTGCTTTCAGCTCCTCAAACTCCTAAGCAACTTAACAGAAACCTAACCTTTTTTTTTATCTACCTATATAATTATATAGCCTGCTCATCACCATAGTGACCAAACTATTATGTACTTAAGAGTCGGCTTATGACTTAAATAACTGTATTTGGAACACATCTTTCATCTGTGAATGTCTCTGCTTAGCTCTGCATTAATCCCTACAGCTACTCACTTCACACTCAAGTTGCAAACTCAAGTAAGCACAAATGTGTGAAGTCATAACCATGAAGGAGATTTCAAGAAATATCTGAAGCTTACTGCTTGAATTTATGGATGAGTTAGCCTGCTTCTTTTACTGGGAACAGTTTTGTCTCACAGCTTTAGGGAGCTCTGCTCAAAACTCAGGACTTACACATTCTCTCTCTTGAGAGCAGAAACACTTTTCGGGAAATTAAAGCTACTTGTGACCTCCTTTCTCTGTTTGTTTTATTGCTTTCTCTTCTTTAAACAGAAAAAGTTTCTTATCTGTAGACAAGGTTCATATCTAGAGACAGTCAAAAACAGAGTTATACCCCTAAAACTGAATTATTCCCTCCTTAAATTCAGGATTCATATTGTGCTTCTCTTAGGGCCCTGAACTCTATTATTTCCTTGTTGCTACATCCAAGGCTGTCACAGATGTCATAGCCTCAAGTACAAATGTCTCAAAACCTAAGGGCTTAGGTTGCCACAACATTTGCCCCAAAAGCCAGATGAAACCACAGAGTGGCTGAAGTCCAAGTCCAAGGTTTAGGAGAAGATGGGGTGGGGGGGATAAATCTGTGGAATGGACTATTTCTAAACTCCCTAATTCAAATTGAAGCCAGTGGAAATTTTAATGTGACATCTGGCTAATTAAAGAGGAAAGTGCAAAACCCAGTAGATAACTTCTCAGTAACCCTAAAGAAAGGCAAACAGCACACACATCATTGCAGTCACAGCAAGGATGAGAATCTTCATCCAGGAAAGGTTCAGAGATTACACACATTTTGGATACTACACTCCTCTCTGTCATTAAGAAAGGTACTGGCTGCTCCATAAACAAGGAAAACTGAAAGTCACCCTCTCAGCTATCCTCCAGTTTCGACACAGATGTCCCACCCACATCCACCATGAAGAGAAGACAAATCCTTAGCTGAGCCAAGACAACGACATCCTGGGAGTTCTCAGGGTATTTCACAGCAGAGAGAAAGTATTGGGAACTCAGTTGCTGCTATCTGTAAAATGCGGATAGAGGGACTTACACACTGTGTAACAAATCTGAGAGGGTTTGGTAAGCTTTGTGCCATACCCTGAAGACACTGTGCTCTACACTCCAAAGCTTATTGTGCATAGCCTTTGATCCTGGTTTTAGTACCATTTCAGCTAGCGGTTATATAAATAAATGTCAGGCTACATGACTGTAATTATACAGAAGAGGAAGAAGACACAAATGCTTTTAGTGAAAGGCAAAGACACTTCAAATAAGTTGTATTAGCTTGAGTGCAGTCAAACGTTAAGCCTCCAAAAGAAAAGGCCTCCAAAGGTTGTTATGTGGCCCTAGCAAAACCTGTAAGGAACAAAAGTTGCAGTTGGTGCATAAGGCAAACCATGAGGAAGTTGGTATGCATTCTGGAGTGGAAGTAGCCAGAAAACATGCTAGAGATAACATGCTTTCCTTAGAGAAAGAGCTTCAGAAGAATGAGGGAACCACAAGGGGATATAGTGAGGTCCTCAAAGACAAGCCATCACGTTATTTCTTTGTATCAGTCCCTGTGGGTAAGGACAGAGTGGAACTCAGCCTGAATTTTGACCTCTGGGCAAACTGCTGGTTGTACAACCCACCCAGCCTAGCCCAGGGACCTTGTCTTAAAGGTGGTCTTGGAAACAACAAATCTGGAAACACCAAGTCTTGGAAAAGAGAAGTTCAGAAATTCAGAGTTGAGCAGTTCAGAATTTCAGATTCTGTTCAGGTTCAGGAATTCAGATTAACAGCTTGGCCAAAGGCTTGGTTTGCACATTCTGGACCACTGTAACTATGAACTATGGTTCTGAACACTGGAACTATAGCTGAAAGGAAAAGTCCAGCAGCATCAGTCAACTACAGTACTTCAGTCAGGACAGGTCCTTGTTCTTGAGCATGGAAAGAGAGTTCCACAATATCTATATTTCAACACCATTTCCTCCAGTACATGTTTTTCCCCAACAATATCTATAAATAGTCAGTGTTACAATAGGCTACTACACCAAAAGAAAAAAAGCAGCACAAAGTACTGGTGTGGAATAATGGAAAATAAGAGAATTATAGGGAATAAAGAATTAAAAAGAAGGATATTAAAAGATGCAGTCATATCAGAAGAACAAGTCCAAATGAAATACCCACAGAAAGGAGAGGGATGAGATGAGGGCAGGCAGTCAGAGTGCCTTAGGAGAGGAGACCAGCTGAAGCCATGCCACAAGGCTGACTTTTGACCTGTGTCCGCATTAAAAACCACTCTCTAGCACAAACTGAAAAAAGAAAGGGTTTCTATGGAGTTTTGACCTTTTAATTTCTACCAGCAGGGCACTTCTCATGTCAACTTTCAACCAATTTCTTCCCGTAATGGAAAAAACCTTCACCCTAATGAGGGATGGGCATCAACTCCATGGACAGAAGCATCAATCTTCCCAACAACCTTCTTCCCCCAGAACAGACCGAGCTGGAGTTAGAGCTCCTTTCACTCTGAGAATGTTCCAACGCCGACACCCTCCTCCCACCACCCTCACCCACAGTCCATCCAGCAGTAATTTCTATGTCCACCACCACCACCCACAGGCAAAACCCTCCCGGCAGCTGACGCCTCATTTCACCCCCTTCTGACAGATGGTTAATATCCAGAGTAGCTGTCGGTTCAGAAATAGCACATAACCCATTGATGACGATGAGGTAAGGCTGGCACGGGAGACAGCTCACGGCCTGCCCTTTGAAGCTGATGGCCACTGTCCACTCCCACAAGCCTTGCTCCTCCACACAGACACCCCAGTTCAAAATATTGCCCAGGCGGCCCGAATGCTGTCACCGACAGTGCCGTTGCGTCACGCATAGTCGGGATAGTTGAGCACCTCTTCCCCCAACTGCTCCCCCTTGTAGCAACGGCAGGGTCTATTTTGTGTTTATTTCTTGGCTCTAGACGTTCCATTTGTTACGTTTGGCTCCGTTCCAGGCGCAGCTGAAGAGCCAAATAGCCAAGGGCAGAGGGCTGCTATTTCACCTTTGATAGATGGGAACCCAAGTTACTCTTGGCAGCTGACTTGAAGCTTCTATAAAGAAAAAAAAAAGCCCAACACCCAAACCCCACAACCGGGGCTCTCGGTCACAAAAGGGCCGTGCTCTGCGGGTTCTGATAATGGGTTTAGTCAGGATTACCTGAGCTTGGCTTTAAATCAGCATGGGGAACGTATTGTTTCCAGGATTATTTTGCTGGAGTGCACTTAGAAATAGAATCATAGAATCCAGAATCATAGATTCATAAAAATGTCATGGGGGGGGGTGGGGGGGTGGTGTGTTTAAGTAGATGATGGTAAGAGCAGCTACAGGCTCCATAAACAAGCAAAATCTCCCCCAAAACAACAACAAAACCCAAACCTTCATTTGATCTCTGAAATACCTGTTAAATTTTGCACCGTCAGGAAATACAGAGCCACAGAAAATACAATCTGATGTGAGAAGAGAGTCTGATGAAGTCAGAGAGTTTAAATCTTTTGGATCTGTCTCAATTAAAAGAGCTCTAATCCCTAAAACTGTTCAGTCTTTTCTGACTTTTACTATACATTTTAGAAACACAGCAAGTGTTTGTGTATGCACATAGTCTTTATAAAGAGCAATGTGAAGGTTTGTAGAAGTGCAGGTGGTATGGGGAATAGATTATCATGTCATTTAGCTTTTATAAGGTGTCCTTTAATCAGGAGAGCCCAAAGACAACTCTGAATCAAACAGCACCATCTTTCAATGTACACAGATAAGAAAGTGCAGCACCACCGCTTTGTGCAGGATCTCCCACCTTGCTCTTGGGAGCTCCCCAGTTCAAGAAGGACAGGGAACTGCTGGAGAGGGCTACAAAGAAGGTTAGGGGCCCAGAACATCTCTCTTATGAGGAAAGGCTGAGAAGAAACTTTTTTACTTTGAGGGTGGCAGAGCCCTGGAAAAGGCTGCCCAGAGAGGTGGTGGAGTCTCTCTCTCTGGAGACATTCCAAACCTGCCTGGACAAGTTCCTGTGCAACCTGCTGAAAGATACCTGTCTGAAGGAAGACCTTAGCTTCCAAATAACTGTAACATTTTGGAATTTTCACATCTTTGTGCTTCAAGACTGAAAAATTTCAGTCTCAAACACCTCAACATCTCCAGATTCCAATGGGATTCAATTGGTCCCTTTGTCTTTCACTCCAGCAACTTCTCCATCATCATCATCCAGATTTATAACTTTCCCTCCTACTTTTTGTATCAGTTTAAGGTCACAAACTCCAACTTTACATATGCTTTCAGCTGTAAGTGCACAGTATTATTTTTTTAAAACCAGAAGTGGATGAGAAACATGTGCAAAGTAAAAGAATAATGCACAACAGACATCCGAGGTCCTATATCTGACATAAATGTCACATTGTGAGGAATCACCTGGAGGGGTACATGGGCTTAAATGTGTGCATGTGATTAGGGTAAGATTGAGGGAACATTTGGAGGTGGACCTAAGATAACCCAAAAATAGTGACAACTTTAGCTATGACGTGTAAATGTACTCAAATACTTCTAAGAAGTAGGTCTGTTCCTTCCTACCAGGGAAGAAATGTAAGCCAGGAGGAGGACAGCTGAGCTCCTGAGCAAGCTGAGCTGTTCTAGACAGAAATCTATCAGTTCTACTCCATTCAAAAGAGAACAAAAATTAATAAAAAGGCTTTTGGAGACACTGCTAAATATCACCAACCAGCACTCTGCAGTGGGATTGCTGTGAGAGACTGACAAGACTTAACCGTGAGGAAGCTGAACCTCTGGTTTCTAGTCAAAAGCTGCTAATTTTGTACCTGCAGCTGGTTGATCTTCAAAGAATGTCCCAGGAAGCCCACATCTGTCCAGTTGTTTGTTTCAGTACCAGCACACTTCCCTGGAAATGCTGATAAAACCAATCAGTCTCAGTGTTTTAATTACTGACCGTTTCCCTGCTTTTAGTTATTTTTGCTCATAGGGAGTTATTTTTCTTTCTTCTCAGTAATTCTGAAATAAAGATGAGAAATTATCCTTGGTCTAGATGTGAATATTAGAGCAATGAATGTATTCATTTCCAGAAAATAAGCAATTTTTAAAATATATATATATATATACACATTTGAGCACCTACTTTGGTGAGCACAGGCATGGAATTCAGAGAAGCTCAGCATCAACAAGTATTCTTATTCCTAAGGCAAAACTATACTCATCTATTGAAGAGGTGAAGTCATTGCATTGATTCTTATCCTGGTTTCTAGGCAATTAGCAGGTATTTAAACTTCCTTGCCAGGCCAATGGGATCTGGTATTTGCATTATTTCTGCTGCTGCCCTGTACAATTCTTGGTCAGGGAGCCGATTTAACAGCACCAAGAGCTGCACAGAGGTAACACTGGTCTTTCAAAAAGTGCTTCAACAAGTGCTGGTAGAGCTACTTTGAAATTTCTATGCAATAAATAGCACATTTTCCCTGAGAGCCGCAGATTTCTTATTTCCACGCTCATTCAATAAAAACCAGAAGCTTTTTCACCCAAGCAACACCGGTCCCTCAAATTACACAGCTTGACAAAACCTTTTTGGAAGCGAAAAATTTGGTCACAGCTGAAAACAACTAAGAAAAAGATATGAAAAGGGAAGCACCTCTGCCCCTGCTGCTGTTGGAAGGTCCCTCCCAAAGTGCCCTGAGAAATGAAACAATTCCAGGGAAGGCTGTGAGGATTCCTCATCATATCAATTATTTCTATTTAATTATCTGAGCGTCAGGGGTCTCGCTGAGATGGGGCTTTGTTACGCTTGCTGCTGCTGCAGCGGCGCCCCAAGAACAGTCTGGTGCCAACAGCTTGCCAACCAAGTAGAAAAGAGTCAAGGACAGTGAGAAAGGGGCAGTTATTCTTGTTTTATATTGGAAGACTTGAGGGGCAAAATGATTAAGGGGCCTTCTTCAAGCTGAGAAGTGAGTGCAGACACCTTTGGTCTCTCTGGAGCACAGCTGCAGGCTCATTGTCCTCAATGCCAATCTGCTAAAGCTTCGTAGAGTATTTTTCCTCAAGTCAGACAGAAAATTCCCCCTCTTATCTCCACACTACAGCCTGAAGTCTTCATCCAGTACGTCAAAGTGCCCAAAACCAGCACTTCAGCCACAACATACAGACTCCTCACCGTCACAGTCGCAGCAACAGTATTAGACCGGCCCTACTTGCAGCCCCATCTAAAAGCCTTCTGCAGAAAGGAATGGCCACCCACCCACCGTGGACCATCTCAGTGTTCAGGAGGAGAAGAGTGTTCCTTTGCTTTGTAATAGCAAAGGAAGGGTTTATAACTGATTCGGTGCTAATCCTGCCAGTAAATGTGAACTGCCTTGGAACTAATACTGGTTATTTTGTCTCCTCTTCACAATCATTGTTCTCAGGGTGGCCTGAAATCTGACCTCCCGAATTTCATCATAAATCGGCCACCAATTCAGCCTTGCAGGAATTACTTATTTCCACACCCCCCCACCCCCCTCATTTTTCTTTTTTCTTTAATACAAACTGGGATTTATCACATTTCACAGCTGCAAATTTACATTTACTGCAATTTGAGTTATAAGAACCTATTTCCACAGAGCCATACTAAAAATCTGATCCTTTTCTCCCTTATCACAATGCTTTAAGCGACTATACTCGGGGCTTCTACAGGAGAATATCTAATTTGTTCCTTGATGCAAATCCAGTCATTCATTTTCTACATTTACCTTTTCTGTGTCTACTCAGAGGTGACGGACTGGCCCTACAGCAGAATGAAGGTCCACGTGGTATCAAGAGAACTGTGCTTGACCAAGTGTTAACATCTCACTTGACCCAAGATAAAGATAATTAAAGGGTCCTTTTGTTTTAAGCTAATACCACAAGCGGTTCCTATGTACTGTAACCCTCCCTACTCACATCAAGACAGAAAATATGCAGGAAACATGTATTTCACAAACAGAAACGTCACACTTGGGGATAAAACAATTTACTGCTGGCAGCTAAAGAGAGGCACTTCTCTCCCCAGTGTCATTAAGCCTCTACTAATGCTGCCATAACTGAATCCTGAAGTTGTGCTTTGCTCTAGAAGACAGTCATGCCCTTGGAAACAGACAGGCACACTCTGGGCTTTCAAAAACTTGTGTTTTTTTTTAAGATTTATACTCTAGTTTTGAGCTGAAAATCCCTCCATTACAAAAGAACATTAGGAACAACCCACTAAAGTCAATGGGGTCAAACCAGTGCCCAGGTGACGAGGTAATGGATGAGCAGAAGAAGTCAGTGTCATTTGTACTGCAAAACCACGCCGTGCCTGTCCTCAGCCTGGAGGTGGCACAGCACACGATGGAAAGCGACTCTCCAAAAGCTTACATTTCAAGTGGGGGAGATGACAAAAGGACAAATAATCAAATGGAAACCCGGAGAGAGAACAGGCCAGACTGACCCAATATGATGACATCAGACACTTAAGTTAGAACACCATCTTCTCTCCCTCTAAGCAATGAAGAGGCGCTGGCACCTCCTGAGGGCTATATACTTCTGTTGACCACACAGACCCAGTACAGGTCTCAAACACAGGTGGTTGTATCAACTACCAGAAAATCAAGCCAAGTAACTTCCCCATATGTGCAAGTGGCCTCACTAGCAGGGTGACAGGAACGGAAAACTGCCAGCCTTAAAAGGTTGTGATTGGTGGCATGAAGTCTACTTGGAGGATAGTCACTAGTGCTGTATCACAGGGGGTTGATACTGGGGCCATTTAAGCACTATTTGTTAGTGACTTGCACATTGAGGCAGTGTGCACCATCAGCAGATTCATAGACAATACAGAACCAGGAGGAGTGATTGATCTGGTTGGACTCGATGATCCTAAGGGTCTCTTCCAACCTGAATGATGCACCAGATGGTTGTCTGTGTTGCCATTCAGAGGGCCCTCCACAGGCTGGAGAAACAGGCAGAGAGGAACCTCATGAACTTCAGCCAAGGCAAATACAAAGTCCTGTACCTGGTGATGAACAACTCCACGTACTGGGATGGGCTAGAAAGCAGCTTGGCAGAAAATACCCTGGAGGCCTGGGGACACCAACCTCAACTTGTGCCAGTAATGTGATTTTGCAGGAAAGAAGGCAGCCAGCATCATGGGCTACATGAAAAAGATCATGACCAACAGGCTGAAGGGGGTTATTCTTTACTCATTATTGGTGAGACACATCTGGAGTGCTGTATCCAGCTCTCCTCAGCATCTCCTGGTGTGTTCCCAGCTCCCACAGCTCTCCAGTGACAGTGCCCTTGGGTAGTTTTTCAATCACTTGTACCTATAGCCAATTGCATCTTCACCAACACTGGTGCTCACAGGGCTAATGAGAGCTGGGACATGGCAAGAAGCCTAACCCAGAAGACACCTCCCTTATGTAAAAAGGCCTTTCTCCCTCTCTGAAAAGGGCATACATACACTGCTGTGCCTAAATGGTGTCGACAGAAAAACCTGACAGCCAAAAAACCTGCTACAACTATGACGAAGCTTGATGTTTCGAAACATTACAACTGCAATTTCAATAATTCATAGGTTCCAAGGCACAAGTTTTTATGTTTATGACAAAATTGGTGGTAGTTATGGCTCACAAAAGAAATAATTGATAGGATGAAATGGTTTTACTCCAAGACGTTGCTTTCAGTAGAAGTGCTTGAAAATGAGATGAGATCCATCGAGACAAAGAATCAAATCATTACACAGGAATGAAAATGTACCTAAGTGGTTATTTACTACCACCAGCTTCGATAGTAATGACAGGATGAGAAAAAAATGAAAGTTGGAGTGAGAGGTTTGCTACGCTTTACAACAGCCTCCCCCCTCCCAGGCTCCCTCTCCCAGTGCACGGGTTAACACGCTCCTCTTCTGCACGTGTGGGTAGGCTGGAATGTACAACAGGCTTCTACGTGGATGCCGTGCCAACAAGGACAGCTACTGACTTCAAAAAAGCTCTCCCAGGACACTGTGGGAGATAACCACCAACCTCAGAGATTGCCCATCCTCTCCAAGGGCACAACTCAGTCTTGGCACCACGTTCAGTGTGTCACAGCCCTCCCAGGCATACCCTCGTGGTAGGCTGTCATGGTTTCAGCTGGGATGGAGCTGACCTCCTTGCTAAGCAGCTGGGGTGGAGCCATGTTTTGGCTTCAGGATGAGAGTGACGTTGAGAGTGCACTGATGGTTTTGGTTGCTGCCAAGCTCTCAAGGCCTTTTCTGCTCCTCACACTGTCCCACCAGTGAGTAGGCTGGGACTGTACAAAAAGTTGGGGGGAGACACAGCCAGGATAGCCGACCCCAACTGACCGAAGGGCTATTCCATGCCATGGGAAGTCATGCTCAGCACGTAAAGCTGGGGGAAAATGTTCAGAGCAATGGCATGACTCTTCCATGTGACCATTATGTGTGACACAGTACTGCTTTCCTGGAAATTGTAGAACATATTCCTGTCGATGGGAAGCAGTGACTGAATTCCTTGGTTTGCTTTGCTTGTGTGTGCGGGTTTTGCTTTAGTTATTAAACCAGGTCATAGAATCATTTAGGTTGGAAGAGACCCCTGGGATCATCAAGTCCAACCATCAGCCCTACTCTACAAGTTCTCCCCTACACCAGATCCCTCNTCCAGCACCTCGATATCTCTCTTGTGTTGAGGTGCTCAGAACTGGACACAATCCTCAAGGTGTGGCCTCACCAGTGCTGAGCACAGGGGGAGTCTGTTATAAATGGTCTTTATCCCAAATCTGTGAATCTTTTCCCACTCTTAATCTTCTGATTCTCTCCTCCATCCCAGCTGAGGGGAGCTGCTGTGTGGTCCTACAGTCTGGCTGGGGTTAAACCATGACACAGCCCCATCCCAAAGAAAAGTACACCCCAGGGAAACAATCTCTGCAGCCACGCCACCATGCAGACCCCAGACCTGTCCCATAACCACAGGAGTGATAAGTGCAGTAGGAAGACTCTTTCTTTTGATCCCAAGGTATATAGAGACCAGCCAGGGTGACCGGTTTCTCTCCCCTGTTTCCCCATTGTACGAAAGCATTCACACTCCAGTTGTTAGTGTGAAATACAACAAACTTCTCACCCTCACACTCTCACATGGGGCAAATGGTTATTTTTCCAAGCTCTCCTGTGCCTTGCACAGCCTCCCATGGTCTCTGCACAGTGCAGTGCACTGATGGGTTTGGGGGTAAATAGAGGCACACGTTTTGTCACCCACATGACAAAACCTTCAGCTTGGCTGGGAGAAGAGCAGTATGGAAGTGGGCAGAGAATCCACGTGCCAGGGCAGGATGGCAAGTGGAGAGAGAAAGAGACCATTGGTCTGTACTGTGATAGCTTCTGGTCCTTGCAGCTCCTTAATGGGGCTGAGGAGCGTCCTTCCACAATCTGCTGAAGCTCCAGGAAAAGCGACGGCGCAGCAGTCATTCTGCTCTGCTCCAGCAAGCTGTGTGTTAGCAGAAACTTCATTTAAGAGGTTTTTCTTTCTGCACCTGCCTTTTCCTCCTTGTTTCCACTGACAGATCATAGGAAGGGCAAGGGTGCAGAATCCACAGTATGACTTTCTCATGCAGGCCTGAGAACCGTTCCACCAGTGAAACCCAGCCTCACAATTTCCAGTCCACTGGGCCATATCACAGTTTGAGAGAGCGATAAAGAAGTGCAGGTCTCAAGGAGAGAGACTCTGTATTTAAGTCAGTACATCTGAGGCTGGTTTATTCCTTCTTTACTCATTCTTTTCCATTTACTTGCTCCCACCTCCTCCAGTTCCCATTGCGACCGCCGTGCTCAGCTCTCTGCTCCATGGGGCAAGGAGCCCCAAATCTGGGCAGTTTTCACACCAAACACCACCACATCGGGAATGAGAACACGGTTGCTGAGGCAGAGACTGTTTTCTGTGTCAGGCCCTCCTGGAGCTTCTCACCAGGGCAGAGATTGGAAATTCTCTGTCTTGCTAGTCCCAATTATTATGAAAAATTGGTGGAGAGAGGAAGGCCAATTCTGATAACTGAGTCAGGAAAGCAGAAAATTAGCTGCTCTGAGTGGTTTATCGTCTCAGACTCAGACCACTGATGTAATCCTTCCCAACATCAATTACAGCTAATTAAAAATAATTCCCTCTTTTGAGCTGCTTCACTTACTGCTCCCAGTTACAGTTAAATCCCGCTGTAACGACGACCATAAAAACTAACACTCCAGGGAAATGTAATGCTAGGGTTACGCCATGCATGCATTCCCTCTGGCACACCAGTTGGTTCTGAGTAAAGCATGACTGGATTGCAGTCCTGGGTATCCTAACCTCTCTCCTTTTGTTTTAAGTGTCCCCCCCGCAGTGGGATTTCGTGGGAGGAGCAGTGCTGGAGAAACAAGCAGCTTCGCTTGGAATTATGTTCTCACTTGTGAAGAAGTGGCGTTCTGGCTCCTGTCCACTCGTTGTTTTTCAGTCCAGCACCAGCAGACATAGGAATGTGTTATTACTATCAGCACACACCTAGTCCGAGGTGAAGTCCTGGTGACCAGCTCCAGCATTCCATCTGGATGAAAATCCACTGTATGGTCAGTGATTTTCCTCTGACTTTCGGGATGCACACGAAGCTGCTTGTTAGAAGAACAGTAAAAAGAGAGGTAGTAACTGGGAGCCACAGGCTCACTTCTGCAAAGGGCTTTAAAAGCCAAGCAGCTCTCTTCCTGGCAGAGGGATTCATTAGGATTAGATCTCATCCAATTGTCAGGAGTTAGCCCTTTGTATTCTTCTATCAATCACTGTAAAACAAGGGCTTGGAAGCAGCTACAGGACATAAAGCACTTTCCTCTGCTTTCTGCCCCCAGGCCAAGAAGTGCTTAACTCCTGGGACTCTCTATTAGCGATTCTTTTATTGTGTTATCTGGATAATAAACCAACTGCTTACATCGCTTTTACCGACAACAACAACAACTACTGGATTTGCAGCAGCAGAACAAAGTTGCTGTTTGCTTTAAAACCGCCAAAGTCAGCACAAGCCAGAACACCAGCCACAGCAGAGACATTGCACACAGAAGGGACACGCTTCAGGAGGAGGAAAAACAATTTTCTGGTGTTTTCACTCTCAACCAAAGCAAGACTTGCCAATCACCGGCCCTATTAGAGCATTTGAAAGCAGATGTTTCATCACACAGGCTTCAGAAAAGAGGCCGGTGGTCATTTTCAGAGCGGTTCACACCCTCTCTGCTCACCAGGGCACAGAAACGCATGTCAAACCTACGATTTACCCAGGAGGATTCAGTGCTCTCTGATACATCACCTCTCCAAGGGACCTGAATATGATACTTTGAAGAAAAAGAGAATACAAACTAGGCCTCCAATCCAAGAAAACAACCCTTCACAGGGGAAGAAATTTCCCCTGGCTCTTGCAGACAACAGTTATGCCCTGTTGCCCATGATGCAATTACCCACATTTTTATTACCTTTTGTGTCTTAATTACTATTACAGTATGCTTGGCAAACCGTCACTCGACAGCTTACAATCACAGTCTTTGACTACATTATTTCATTCATTAGATTATAAAAGCAGCCAAAGAAAGCAGCAACACAGATGCTGGTTTCCGTCCAGCTACAGCCCTCTAAGCTCACACAGCTGACTGCACGGGCAGGACCATTTACTCATTTGAAATTAATTGCCCTTCAATTAGGCTGCACTGCATCCTTTTGGCACTTTTCTACAACAGCTGAGAAACAGCAAGAATTAGTCACGGAATCACAGAATCTCAGGNGTTCCAGCTTGCATCCATTGCCCCTTGTCCTATGGTTGGACGTCACTGAGAAGAGCCTGGCTCCATCCTCCTGACACTCACCCTCTACATATTTATAAACATTAATGAGGTCACTGAGTAGATGTTGCTCTCAGTTTTGGTTTGGGGTTTTTTGGTTTTGGGGTGGTTTTTTTTGCGTTTTGAGGATGGGAAGAGAAAGTGACTGCGCAACTTCAACAGGGTGTGTCTTCAGAGCAAACTTCTCCCCAAAGGAGAAACAGAAGTAGTTTGCAAGTAGAGGGTGACCAGAAGCCTCTGCCCAGATTGCCTTGTTCCAAGCAAGCCTCAGCTCTAGCCAAAGCTCTTCTGCTCTCAGGGCATTCACAGGGTTCCTCCTCTGGTGCAGGCTCTGCAGAAGCCACTAAGGGAGCTGATGTCCCACACCAGTGCTGGGGAGAGCAACTGGTGTGGGCTAGGCCTTTGCCACCGACTTTCACAGAATTAGTGGAATGAGAATCCAGAACGCTAAGGATTTCAGCTCTCTTTCTTGCACCGTGTTCCAAACCATCTAATCCTATTGAGGATTCTGAAGATTAACAGGTAGGAAGATTAAAAAAATAATAAGAAAAAAAAATTACCTTCAAGTTACATACAAAATATTGTGAGAAGAGAGAAGAGAGAAG
>VZTM01015121.1:228539-251871 GCA_013400555.1 Jacana jacana
AAGAGAAGAATGCACTGCTTCAGTTGGAAGGGCCCTACAACAATCACCTAGTCCAACTGCCTGACCAATTCAGGGCTGACCTGATTGAGGCATCTTGTTAAGGGCATTGTCAAATGCCTCTTGATCACTGACATGTGTGGGGCATCCCCCAC
This sequence comes from Jacana jacana, assembly GCA_013400555.1. Taxonomy (NCBI): domain Eukaryota; kingdom Metazoa; phylum Chordata; class Aves; order Charadriiformes; family Jacanidae; genus Jacana; species Jacana jacana. Next base: position 228,692 of record VZTM01015121.1, read on the forward strand.
CTCTCTAGGAAGCCTGTGTCAACGTTCAATCACCCCCTCAGTAAAGACATGCTCCCTAATGCCCTGTCTAAACCTCCCCCAGGGCAGCTCCGGATGATAAAGTGTTACTTTATCATTAAAAGAAGCATAAGTCTCTCAAAACACTTGACAGTCTCTGGCACGTATGGTCAGATGAGCTCTTCTGGAATCACACTCATTTATCCATCCTCCAATTACTGTCAGTTTATTGTGGCAATGAAAAAACAAGCGATGAAAAGAAATTCCATCAACGCCACTGCAATGCAAAAAGGAGCTTGAACAAGAAATACTGTCCTTCTGGAGTACAATGAAGGGAAGATGGCACCTGCCTGCACTGCATCTTGCCCACGAAGTTTAGATAATTGTCTTAACGAGAGCCCTAGCAGTGGTGAGGTAAAGTCATCCAGAGAAGGACACAGGATCAGAATTCCTCAGCACATTAAGGTCCCACGGGTAAACCTTTTGCTTGGTTGCTGATTTTACAAAATGTTCTCATGTCTCAGAGAGCAACCTCAGTGTGACCCGGGAAACACAACTGAAAAAAGAAGCCCACACTTTGTGTCCTAGTTTTTTACACCTCTCTACTGTCTTCATCCCAGAAACCATTCACTCGGTGGTTTTACCTTCCTTCCTCTTTTCATCATTCAGCCTGGGGAAAGAAGGAAAGTGCAGAATAAAGCCTGCCCAGTTAGGGACAGATGAGACTGGGAAGACCCAAGCCTGCACTGGCCCACGGCTGTGACGTAACTATGCTGTATGTAGATGATGGAACTGCCTGCAGGCCACGAGCACCCAACCCAACCCATCTGTGGGTCATTCTGGAGGTGAGAAGCCAACGGAACAATTCCTAAGAAGTTATTATTTCTTGGTATCCTCCTTTCCTCCCAGAAGGTATTTTCAGAGCTCTATAAAGTCAAATCACAAAAAATGATCCAATTTTTTGTTCTAAACTGTGTTTATAGTATAAATTAACTTACAGGCCACCATCACTGCTCTACTGATTGGGCTGTAAACCACAAGAATTTAGACTCCAGTTGATTTCCAAGGTGCCTTGTCAGAACAGAGATTCACTCATAAATGGGGAAATTGAACAAATGTTTCCTCATAAATAGTTGAAAAAAGATTTGTAGTTACTGGGCTGTTGACATGCTAGCAGGGACTTATTATGGATGGATGATAATGGTGGTTCATCTCAAGAGCTTCCACCGAGACACAAATCAGCTTTAATTAAAAGATGATATGAAAAATCACTTGTTGAGATATGAGTTTGTTAATAAAACGGTGATAAATTACTTGGTGTATTTAATTGGAGAGAAAGTTCTTAGCATCACACTTAATTCAGTTCTGTTTATCTTCACACAGGTCCACACTGAAAGCGTTTGAAGGGGACCTCTGTTAAAATGATTTAAGGAAAGAGAAGCCTCAATCTATGATTCAGTAGCATTCAGACAATATGGAGGGATTTAAAGGACTTAAAGTAGTGCTGTGGAATAACATCTAAAATATAGTAGCGTATCCTCAGGAGGGCCATGAAGGTGACCAGAGGGCAGGAGCACCTTCTCCTATGAAGACAAGCTGAGAGAATTGGGGTTGTTCAGCCCAGAGAAGAGAAGGCTCTGGGGAGACCATATAGCAGCCTTCCAGTACCTGAAGAAGGCCTACAAGAAAGCTGGAAAGAGACTTTTTACAAGGCTGTGTAGTGATGGGACAGGGGGTAGTGGCTTCAAACTGGAAGAGGGAAGATTCTGATTAGCTACCAGGATGAAATTTTTCACTATGAGGGTGGTGAGACACTGGAACAGGTTGCCCAGAGAAGCTGTGGATGCCCCATCCCTGGAGGTGTTCAAGGCCAGGCTGGATGGGGCTTTGAGCAACCTGCTCTAGAGGGAGGTGTCCCTGACCATGGCAGGGAGGTTGGAACTAGATGATCTAAAGATCCCTTCCAACCTCAACCACTCTATGATTCCATGATTTCAAATGATTATTTCAGCAGTACCACAGAATTTATACAAAGTGAGTCTGTTTAACCAACTGCACTTTAGGAAGTTTGAATACACCAAAAGGTGTTATTTTTGGTGTGGGTTTTACTGTTTTTTTTTCTTGTGCAACTACTTCTATATAGCTAAATGTACACACACCAGGGAGCAAGCCCAGGCTCTCAGAGAAGCTCCTGCCCAAACGGGTGGGTCCACTTCAGGGACGTTTTGACTCACCGGTGTGGTACTACTGGGGCCGTCACACAACTCCTGTTGTAGTGAACATCTTTTCACCACGCAAAATACTGATGGCAACAGACTGTGCAGCCAACAAGCTGTCTTTAAAATGTAAACTGGAGGACACACGATGCAAGGTTGAGAATGCAAAGGTTGTTGGGGCAGCCCTGGAGAACAGAAGCAGCTCAGGCCCATCTCTACTGAACATGGAAACCCTGTAATGAACCAAACCCAAGCTTCACTCAAGAAGGAGATAATTTTTGACCCCTATAGAGGGCCTGGGAATTAACTAACATGGTAAGTCACAGACTCCAGAAAGCAGGGAGTCAGTCAGTGTAGGCATGTCCTAGATTAGTACAGCGGAGTCTGCGTGATTCGTTTTCCAAGCAAATAAATGAGCCCGTCAGGGACTGTGTTCCTTGTTGTCACTGGAAGGATCCATGGTTTCTGAAAGAGAGAGAATACCTACTTTCTGCAAGTCAGTCCCCTCAGGACCGACTGGGCATCGAGGATCTGTCATTTTGTCATCCATGTTTTTCATATTAAATGCCCTTTTTTTTTTTAATCCAGTTCGTTCTGTTCTGAGACTGATACCCCAAAAATATTCATGAGAAAGTATGCAGCTGAATTAATGTGGGTAAATAAACCTTCACGTGGTTGGGACGGGTTGTTTCTGCACTTGAATTCTATTGCCATAGCAATTTGCAGTGGGATGGCTGGCTCTGAAAAACCACTTGCTCAGGAGGGGAACAGCAACAGTAAGCAGTATCAGAAGAGCAGCAATGTCAGTACCCTCATGTCTAGGCATATCAGCCCCCCCGTCTCAGAGCAATTCCAAGAAGCCACATAAGTTGTTAGTAAATTGAAATGGTTAAATCAAAACTTTTCATTTCTGCTTGTCTCCTGGCCCTTCCCCACAAAGGGAAGGCTCTGCCAGTGTTCCTCAACTTCCAGAGCCATGACTGAACGAAGCTTGGGCTCTCCTGCTTCCACAGTCTTTTGAAAATTGCAGGGCTTTGTCACCATAAGTGCTACTCATGTCTGCTTCACCATCAAGACAGGCTCTCCATGAGTAAGACAGGTGACCAGCTGTTACTCATACTTCTGCAACAAGTTTATGTTCTTCCTTTAACCTTCCGTGGAATACCCTGCTTGTTCAATTGCATGGTCTGACCAAAGTTTGCCAAGTAAGCTAAACTGAGACCCAAGAAGGAGTAAAATCATTGCATTTCACTCCTCTTAAGGTGGACAGTTAAATTCCAGAGGCTCAGCTGAATCTGGCTACTAGGTCCCAGCTATTTTTCTAGACATCCATTGGAGATGGATGACCATCTCCATGGTAAATGGAGATGCGTGCACGTCCAGAACGGGACTTATTCTACCTGTTTGAGATACTTCTCTGAAACAGATAGCACAAATCACTCTCTAAATGCCACCTTCCTCGTGCAGGGGCAAGGCAAGCTCAGCCACCAGAAGCTCAGCAACCAGGTCAAAGTCAGAACGTCCCCGTTGCAAGAAAAAAAGCCACCCAGCTCCTTAAGTTACCCGATGTATGGCCGTGCCCTCAATCCACTGGATTCACTTTGCAGAGAAACTGCAGCACTTGCTTTCAGGGTAGAAGCTCTTAGCATAAAAGCTCTCATTTTGAAGGCAGCTTGCTTTTGGTGCAGATTTAGTGGATGTGCAGAAGAGCCCATTATTAGCTCTCCCAGCACCTCCATTCTGCAAACGACATGAAAAAGTGCCTCTGAAGTGATTAAATGCAATAAAATTATAATAACACTGGCTCGTAGCTAAAACTGCCTGGCTCCAGAATCCATTTCAATGTGTGTGACAGCAGTACTAAAGACAGTAAGACATTTAGCTGGGTGCTATTCTAGCTTGGCATCCTTGGTTTCCCAGGAAGGGACAGATAAGCCAAAAACCTGTGGTTCAATTTGCAGCTGCCCTTATGACATTGCACGGTTGGGAGGAGAGCCAGGAAAACGCTGGAGCAGAGTGTCACAATGGCAAGACACAAATTTCCTATGATCTTGTATTTTATCATTTTTTTCCAAGGCAGGCACTTCTTCTGGAGCACTTTAGAACTTTAGCAGTCCAAAACGGCCCCCAGTCAACATGAGAGAGGACAGAGTGCCCCACAGGAGCTGCAATAGATCAAATTCATCTCAGGACCGAGACTGCTGGAACAAGCAGAGCTACTTGCAATGACTGGAAGTGATGGGGGGAGGGGGGGAAGAAGAGAAAAAAACAGAACCTGATTTCAACTCAGCCTGCTGACTGGTGTGACGAATTCATCAAGGCTCTTTAATACATTTTCTGGACACCCTTACTTGCTTCCCCACCCTAATCCTTTGCTTCCTCCATTCCTCTCTACGTAGCAAGGGGTCTCATGCTTCGTGCATCTCCAGTTCCTCTGTGCAGCTCCCCAGGAGCTGGCTTGGCCAGATGCTAAACTGGCTCTTCCCCAGTGACCAGCAGGACTTCAGAGAGTGTATTTCTCAGCTGTTATTCCAACACATTCAGCAAGACTTCCTTTTTCAAGACATGATTTAGGTCAAGTAATCTTTGTTTTCAGTAGCACCGCATCATAAAAGTAGGCAATTACTCTTGTAAATCTGTCAGGGCTCTAAGTAATTATCTAATTTCCAACATTTAAAATAAAAGGCAGGAAAATTCTGCCCTCTCCTCTGTGTTGCTTAGAGGAATTAGCCAGAGGGATACAGGCATGCTGATGAAGTCTGTTCTATTGGGTGACTTGGGTCAGCAGTCAAAAGTGGCCATGAATATGCAGTCATCTTAAAAGGAGTTTTATCTTGGCTGCATTCATCTTCCCCTTCTGTTCCTACCACACCAAGTAAGAAAGGTTATTGGAAGGAACTGAACCTCTGCCTTCAGCTATCTAGCAGAAGGTTACAGGGAAGACAAACCCAGACTATCGTCAGAGGTGCACGCTAAAGGGACAAGAGACAATGGACACAAACTGCAGCAAGGGGGATTTCAGGAGCTCATGAAGGAATGGCTTTTTTCAGCATGAGACTGGTGCAGCAGTAGGAGAGGTGTGGAATTTCTGTCCTTGGGGATTTTCAGTACCCAGCTGATGAAAACTTCAAGCCACATTGATCTATCTGACTTTGAAGTGAATCCTGCTTAGGGCAGAGGTTGGACTAGAGACCTCCAGAGATCCCTTCCAACCTGAACAGTTCTGTAATTCTAAGAAGCAGAGAGACACAAGCCTGTAATTCTGTATTTCTAACAACTTTGCCAAGTTGAGGCAAGGTTGGCTCAAGCAGGATCACTTCCCCCTGTCAGGCTGAAACCACATGAACTCTAAGTGCTGGGGTCACAGAAGCTCCTTCAGCATTAAGTGGGTGTAACCGAGGTGAAGCTAATGTTGACTCTGAATTTATTACAAACCTGGGCAGAACAGCTCTCCGGTGACATTTTATGCTTAAAGGCATTGTCCCCTTCAATTGCTAGAAAATGAAGAATGGCTAGAAAAAAAACCCCAGAGCTGTAAAACAAATTACACACACAAACATGTCCCCCCTGTTCCCCCTTCCCCCCCTCCTCCCTGTGTTTTATCGCTCAGAGAGGATGACGCCTGGGCTGGAACCTCGCTGCGAACACAGCATCTGACACCCCTCAGAGCTCGTCTTCACCAGCGAAGCCGGCTGTGGTGGGAAGGCTGCTTTCTCTCCCAATCTATCATGGAAGCACCATGCCCAGCTCCACACTAGCAGCCACACAGATTTCCAAACGTCCCTGGGGTTTTTTTTTGGGGGGGTTGTTGGTTATTTTTTTTTTTCCCCACAAAGCAGATGTACAGTTTCCCAGCCAGTTCTACTCGAGAGAGTCCCTACACCTCCCTCCATCTGCTCCCCAGGCCTACGCAGGCAACAAACTGTGCAACCTCGTAATGATGATCTTGGCTTTATGCCTCCACAGAAAATCAAAAAAGAGAAAGGAAAAAAAAATAAAAAAAGAAAGAATAATCCTCCAGTTCAGCTAGTTTTTATTATCTAAAATTAGCTTCTATTAAAAAAAAACCCACCCAACCAACTCAAACACAAGACTGTAGATGTTTTTGATAAAGTTTGAGGGATGATCCTAAAGAGAGCACAGGAATACTGCAGAGCCACACACACCTTTCAAAGCAACCTTAGGGACGCCTGTAATTTATAACAAGCTCCTAGTATGGAAGAGATGCCTTCAGTAAGAACGGAAACAGAATGATAAGTGCTCGCTAGGGCTGCTGGAACGGCAGGACACAATTTCCATTGGAATTTTACCTCTCCCTTCCCCCAGTGAAAGATTTTAGCGTTCCTCCAGAAGAGCAAATTCCAATACCTTTGATGGTTGGACAGACCTCAAGGTCTTCATTCAAATTAGCCGACCACATGAAGCAGGAACAGCCCTCAGGCACAAAACATTTTAAATCCAAATTTTAAATACCTCTGAATTCTGAAAGAGATTCAAGGTTCAGGGACTGTCTGTTACAGGAGGGAAGAACAAAACTGACATCGGAGTCAAAATACAACCTGGATATTTTAGCAGACGAACACACTTAACATCTGAAAGTTTTAACTGGAGCTTATCTGTAAATTACAGACACTGCAGGGAAAGTGAAAGATTTTGGCCTTACTTGTTCTACAGAATTTCAATTTAAAATCATTTTTACTTCCCCCACGTTCTCCTGAATTTCCCTGTGCCTAATTTCCATTGAATGCTCTCCTTGCAATCAGTTATTTCATCCCTACTACGCTTTCCAATTCAGTGCTGCTTCTGTAAAGGTTTTCACTAAACAGCCCTGTAACACAGACAAAACCTCCCCACACATCTGGATGAATGCTGGGGGAAAGCAGAGGCTCTAACAATTAGACACTATTGTTAAATGACATAACACTAATGAGAGCAGTTGTTCAAAACAGGAACAGCATTGTTAGAGGGGAAACAAATGTCCCGAAAAACAGAGCAATGGAAAGAATGGACATTCAAAGACAGGTAACCTTCCAGCCTCTTATCTGGGCTGGAGTAAATAGATAATTGCTCATGCATAAACATAAGAGGGGCTCAGATCTTAATAAATAAAGGATTAAACTTTGAGAACGTCCACAAACAATAGGAGACCATAAAAGGACTACAGACACCTCTTTGGATGCAAGCAGGCGGTATTATGCTCTGAGCACCCAGTGCCGTGAAGCCTCTGTCGTTGAAAGCCACTAGGCTTTTTCCCCCCACTCCGATTTAAAATGCGAGGAAATTAATTGGCAAAATGGTAACAGCCAAACTAATTATCTCTTCTAGAGGCTCACTTGTGCAGCAGAACCCCATGTGACCCGGGCTGACCCACGTGAGATGCAGATGAGCTGTAACTTATTCTCTGCTTCGAAACACTCGCCGTTCACGGACTTCACTAAACTCACCCCTCGCTCAATTTCTGTGAATCTTTGTTTTTAAACTCTTTTAGGCACGGGCAGATTTCCCCACCATTGTAACTGTGCTTAAAAGAGAGAATCCAATCAAAGTGAGCTCTGCTGGGTGCCCTTCAAGCGTATTTAAAACCAGAAGAAAGTTTTTGCCAGACCTGTCCACTCAAATCTTTTTTTGCACCTTCTTTTGAAATATTCAGTATGGCCTGGACTGCTAACAGTCTAAAAAAACAACAGTTTGATCCCACAGGTGCTCCAAATGATGGAATTACCTCCAAAAGTTGGACTCCAAACCCTGCAGTAGGGTCTGGATCAGTTAATCCCATTCTGAGTCAAATGTATTTAACAAAACCGTTTGGGAGTTTGCTTACCAGGGAAGATCATGGAACAGATCATTCTGAGTGCTATCACCAGCCATGCAATGAGCAGCCAGGGGATCAGGCCTAGTCAGCANACGATAGAGGGAGTTGGGAATGTTTAGTTTGAGGAAGACGAGGCTGAGGGGAGACCTCATCACTCTCTACAACTGCTTGAAAGGGCATTGTAGGGAGGTTGGTGCTGGTCTCTTCTCATGGGCAATGAGCGACAGGACAAGAGGGAATGGCTGCAAGCTGCAGCAGGGGAGGGTTAGGCTGGACATTAGGAAAAAGTTTTTCACAGAGACAGTGGTCAGTCAGTGGAATCAGCTGCCCAGGGAGGTGGTGGAGTCCCCATCCCTGACTGTGTTTAAGAGTAGATTAAATGTGGTGTTGAGGGATCTGGTGTAGGGGAGAACTTGTAGAGTAGGGCTGATGGTTGATCTGATTCTATGATTCTATAATCCAGGGCGATAGCACCCTGTATATAGGGCATTTGCCTGGTATTTGATGGCAGCCATGCTGAAGATTGAAAGAACCATCAGGAAAGCAGCCACAGAATCACAGGGATTGGAAGGGACCTTGAAAGCTCATCCAGTCCAATCCCCCTGCCGGAGCAGGAACACCCAGAGCAGGTCACACAGGAACGCCTCCAGGCAAGTTTTGAATGTCTCCAGAGAAGGAGACTCCACAACCTCCCTGGGCAGCCCCTGCCAGTGTTCCCTCACCCTCACCATGAAGTTTTTCCTCACATTTAAGTGGAACCTCCTCTGTTCCAGCTTGCACCCATTACCCCTTGTCCTGACTTTGGATGTCACTGAGAAGAGCCTGGCTCCATCCTCCTGACACTCACCCTTTACATATTTATAACCATTACTGAGGTCACCCCTCAGTCTGCTCTTCTCCAAGCTCAAGAGACCCAGCTCCCTCAGCCTTTCCTCCTGTGGGAGATGCTCTACTCCTTTAATCATCTCAACATATGCATGTACACCTGACTGAATGAACGCCTGCAAACCCCGAACTAATTTCAGCCTTATTTTTCCACCCAAACAATCATTTTCAGTGACCCTATGGTTTCTGCAGATCTCAATAAACTTAATTTCTTCACACAGTCTGGGTACCAAACCCAACCCCGTGGCTGGATTGGAACTGATCCAGAAAACAGCATAACAAAATCAAGTAGGCTTGAATTCCTGCAGGAGCTTGCGACAGACAGCCTTGTACGTTGGCTCTCAGCAAATACCCAAGCATTCCTTTTTTTTTTGTTAGCAGAAATACTTAGAAAGAAATTAGTTTGGAGCTCTCCTGGGTGCATATTTGAGGCTCTGAAGCCTATATCTGTACCCACACAAGTATGTTATTCATGCCAGCACTGCTCATCCAATCAAGGAAAGGAAATGCTACTACTGTTTGTGGTTCGTTTACCCAAAACGCTCCCGAAAACCGCAACGGAAATTTAGAATAGTTGGGAGCGCTACCACAGTGAAAACATTCAAAAAATGCAGGCTAAAAATTCTAACATTACACTAAAAATCCTGTGCTGCTCTCAGAGGGAGAACAAAAAAAAGAAAAGCCTATATCAACTGGGCTCCAAAGCACCTGGAACTGTTACTGGCCAAAAAAAAACCCCAGTAGACAACAATTTGTGAAAAACAGAGATTTGCTATAATATTATTTATGTCTTGAATTAAATTACATTTCAACTTCACTTAGCCAAAAAAAAGAAAATTTGCTGTAATATGCAGTAGAAGGCAATATTTTGTTTAAAGTTTCTCTTTTATTTATGGTGAGGAGAACATTAGGAGGCTTGGCTCTTCACACAAGCCTCTGTAAAAACAGAAACCATGAATCATGAGCTCGCCCTAGTGTTTTAAAGTAAGGCTGCAGCGAGGAAGGGAACAACCCTTCAGGTCATACTCAGCAGTTTCATAAATCATTTTAGTTGTCTACCTTTTCCTTACTAAAGCCCCAAACTACTCGCCTAAACTCTGATTTCTTTTCTTCTGGTTCCTCAGCTGGATCTCTCACTTCACAACGCACTCACCAGTTAATCAATTGAAGTCAGTTAATCAATTAAGGTCAAAGAGTAAATTGCAGATTATAAACCCTGCAGCATTTATCCTGAAGAAAGCCTAGCAAACTCTTAGTGAAGCTTTTCCTCTGTAGCTTCAACATAAGACACCAGACAAAAGAAAGGAGAGGGGGGGAAAAAATTAAAAATAAAGCAGTACCTTAAAATTTGAAGCATTTCACATGGGATTTATAAGGAATTCCCAGTTCACTCTTGACCTGGCTGGAGCTGCCTGGCAGAAAAGGACCTGGGGGTGCCGGTCGACAAGCGTTCAAGAGTGGATGAGATGTGGTGTTGAGGGATCTGGTGCAGGGGAGAACTTTGTAGAGTAGGGCTGATGGTTGGTCTTGAAGATCCCAAGGGTCTCTTCCAACCTGAATGATTCTACGATTCCACTATATCTGCATCCAAAGCTGGTATATCTCATTCTGTTACCAGGGTTGTCTGGGCCGTATGTGGTACTGCATTACCTGGGTCCTCTTGGCCTTGTAAGATGCTGGTCCTGCAGTGGTCCCCAGTTTACTCCTCTGGAACATGCCCGAATCTCACATTACTCCCCCCTTGTATCATGTGTGAAATCCAGCCATCCCTCACAGGGCTATGGATAGGGTTTTTTTTTCACCTTTTCATTCTGTTATTTACATTCAGCAGTTTCTGCTGGTGAAGCTGCTAAACTCTGGGGGAAGATCTCCCTCCTCCATTTTCCCTCGGAACAGTCACACGGCTGTGTGGAAAATGAAGACTCTAGTTTTTTTGTGATTTAAATGGGAATTGGCCCTGTTGCCAGGAAAATAATTAACTCGAGTCCAGTAGTAAACAATAATGTGCTTTGGCACATAAGACAGAGAAATAAGCAAAATGCAGACTAAAATTGCAGGAACAACACACATGCTCTGACTGACAAATCTGTTTTTGAACATTTTTTCCTCTTTTAAGATGCCTTTTTTTTTTTTTCCCCTTCAGACACAGCATATGTTTAATGCAAGAATACAAATCAGAAGAATGCAGGAGAGGTTTCATTTGTCTGTGCATTTCATTGTCAGCCAAATAAGTTGTTGCCTTGACTCTTATCAGGCTTTCACTTGCTTTTATGGATTCTGTAGGGCTTCTCCAGACTAGCCTTGCTCTTCTGTCTCCTCTCTCATACCTTTATGCTTGAGCAGTCACTTCTTGCAGAATCTGGTTGTTCTGACAGACAGAAATAAGAGGTTTTGATTTGAGATTGAGATCCCCTTTTTCTTCTTTTTCCTTTGGGATGGGATTTTAGGGAGGAGTTCAGAAGATGGAGCAACCAGAAGGCCCTGCCTTAACGTCCTTTCAGACACCTTGAAACCTGTTAAAAATAAACACAAGTGTTCTACTTTGGCCAGGTTTGCCCTCAAATTTCTCAGTCCCATCTCCCTGCTGTGTGTTTGCAGTGGCTTTTGGCTTCAGGTGTGAATCGATCACCATCATCTCATATGAAATCGTTGCTATTCTGTCCCTTTTATCCAAGTTCCCAGGTAACCACAGTTACCTGATGCATCCACACACTCAAGCAGTTTTCTTCTTGGTGTCATCCTATTGTCCCCTTTTTCTAAGGGAAAATGTCATAAATAACTGCATGTCATCGGAGCTTGGCTCTGTCTCGGGGAAATGACAGTGTTTGCCCCCTCATCTCTGGCGGGTGGCTGCTTGAGAACAACGCTCTGCGTGCTGCAAAACACTCTGTTCTTCCCCTAAAAAGTGCAGCCAGCTTTGAACTATAAAGACATTCATCTGCTGTGGGCAACAGGCTTGCTGGATTGTTTTTCTCAGCACTGAGCAAGCTGCAGAAGGGTTTGCCTCTGTCCTTGAAAAACTTTTCCTCCTGTCGTTTTCCAAGGCTTGGTTTGTCGTTTTCAAAGACTTGATGTCTCCTTCCTTTCTTTTTCTCCCACAGTTTGCAGCCAGCTGCACACCTCTGTGGCCATCCCACCCCTGGTATTTTCTGTCCTCCTCTTCATAAGCAGACTCCAGAGGGTCTCTCTGCCAATTTACAGGTGACAGGTATTGCTGCGGAAAAACTTAAGCTGTGGCTCATCCTCTGTGATGGCATCAAATTGTAAGGTACTGTTTTATTTGGAATTAAAGGTTAAAAAGGCAGGAAGACAAGTTAAAATTTGAAAGACAGCACGTGGCTGCATGCAGGCTGTATTTAGGTAAATGGACGAGTTTCTGAAAAACAGGTCATAGAATCATAGAATCATTTATGTTGGAAGAGACCCTTGGGATCATCAAGTCCAACCATCAGCCCTACCCTACAAGTTCTCCCCTACACCAGATCCCTCAACACCACATCTAATCTACTGTTAAACACAGTCAGGGATGGGGACTCCACCACCTCCCTGGGCAAACAATTCCAGTGACTGACCACTCTTGCTGGGAAGAATTCTTTCTTATCTGGTTAGGTCCAGCCTAACCCTACCCTATCGCAGTTTGCAGCCATTCCCTCTCATTCTATCGCTGACTGCCCGTGAGAAGAGACCAGCACCAACCTCTCTCCAATGCCCTTTCAAGCAGTTGTAGAGAGGGATGAGGTCTCCCCTCAGCCTCCTTTTCCTCCAACTAAACAATCCCAGCTCCTTCAATTGCTTTTCAGAAGTTTTATGCCCCAGGTCCTTCCCCAGCTCCGTGTCCCTCTCTACTCGCTCCAGCGCCTCCAGATCTCTCTTGTGTTGAGGTGACCAGAACTGGACACAAGACTCAAGGAGTGGCCTCACCAGTGCTGAGCACAGGGGGACAATCACCTCCTTACTTCTGCTGGTCACACTGTTTCTGATACAAGCCAGGATGCCGTTGGCTTTCTTGGCCACCTGGGCACACTGCTGGCTCATGTTCAGCTGCCTGTCGACCAGCACCCCCAGGTCCTTTTCTGCCAGGCGGCTCCAACCACACTGCCCCAAGCCTGTAGCCATCCACGGGGCTGTTACGGCCCAAGTGCAGGACCTGGCACTTGGCCTTGTTGAAGCCTATAAAACCATGACCAACAGGGAAAAGGTAATTAAAGATGGCTTGTTCATTTAGGAGTACATCAGAGTGGAGAAATGAAGAGACCAAAGCACATGGGGAAAGGAAAAGCATGAAGAAACAGAGAGGAGGGGGAATAAATAGGGTTGGTCAACTGTAAGCAGGTCGGAACCCTTGTCTGACTGGCCCTGTGCCTGACCAATGCAGGCTACCCTATCATCTCCTTCAGTCCTTATCTTCACTATTTCATGTGAGATCTCACTGTTGTCAGTGTTTGTGGGTGACCTCAGCATCAGGAACTGAAGAGCAGACTGTCAGCCCCAGGGGTCTGTAGGGCTTGATGTCAGCAACTGGAGGCACCAGGGATGTGGGTGCTCCACCAGGGAATGTCAATTCTCTGTGCGTGTTGAGTGAGATTTGATAACTACCTTCAAGCTGGAATAGCTGCTCAGTAGAAGATAAAAGCCCAAGTAAAGCCCAAGGTCTCAACTGATAACTTGTTATGGTCCTTGGGCAAAGTCCAGACATGGCTATTAGATGAAAGAGCTTGGGATAATATTTGAGAGATCTGCCAAAGTGGTGTGCTTGTGCATCTAGAGAGGCAAGGCACATAAATGTCTGTTCACTGGTGAACTTCAGTCCAGATCTGAAGAGAGAGGGGTAAAGAGCTGGGCCATTTCTGATCATGCTTTTGTTGGTGTTCCTGTGAGAGCTACGAGGACCTCACATACGCTGTCTCAGGGTACCCTAAGATGCTCTGTGCTTATCATCTTCTGTCAGATGCCCTCCAGCTGCCATTCTTCTCTTGATGGAATCCCAGAAGATGAAATCCCTTATGAACACTTGAGTACATTTTGGAAGAAGAGCACCCTCACTGCTATTTGTTGCTTAATCCCAGGAAGAATGTAGAGATTTGTTCTTTCTGAAAAAGAGGGGCTGCATTCTGGTTATTTGACTCTTGGGATGGGGGCAGGTGGACTCAGCAATGGGAGAATGGTCAGTACCAAAGCATTTCTATGCAGCAAAGAAGCAACAGTTCCTATGAAGAATAGAGAGAGCAGAGAGCCTTGCAAAGGGGTGGGAACGATGCATTTTGGTCATATGGACCAGAGGAATTGTGATTTTTATATATGTTGGTCACACAGCCATGAAAAATGGACAATGTTTTAATAATGCATTGTGTAATGTATTTGCAAACACTACACAAGAGTGGGGTATTTTCAGGCTCCTAAGCAAGCCATCTACATGAAGCCAATGGAGCTTGTTTCCATGGCAGTGTTGGGCTCAGAACTACTTCTGTGGCCACACAACTGTGCCAGCAAACAAAGAATGCATATCATAAAAAGGAAAAAAAAAACCCAAACCCCAAGACTTGGATGAAGTACAGTCATCTAAACCAGACTGCAGTGAGGAGAGGTTGGCTGATACGAAAGGCGTCCATCCACAGCCTCTGTCTTCTCTCTCTTCTCCTGCTTTATAAAAGAGAGGGCAGTAAGGTTCTGTATGACCCTCAGCAGACACCAGGACAGTTATCCAGGAAGAGGGGATCAAATAAAAAGGGGAGAATACAAGAAAAATAGGCTCCCATAGAAGAGTTGCACAAAGAAAGAGCAATTAAGGCCACTGTTATCAGCTGCTGCATGAATCCTCCAAGAACCTTCCTGCTGTTAAGTTGTATTGCTTCCATATTTCCACCAGGATAATGATGAACATTTGTTTATAACTATTTTCTGAGCATTAAGGTAAGACTACTGTCTCTGACTCCTGCTGCTTAACAACTTGCCTTAGCAAACAGTCCCAGAGATGTTGACTAAATTAGCTTTTAACTATGTCAAATGTGATATTCACAGGAGCGCGACAACCCGGTGTTAGAGAACTCACAGCAGGGTCGTACCCAGAAGATACGTGTGTCATCCCACCCAGGCATGAAGTTAACGGTGGAGGGTGCCTCCAGATATCCAGCAGCCTCTTAACAAGAGTGCTGATGAAGAACAAGGCATCCATCACAGTCCTCTATGAAATATTACACTAATATTAAAAACGACACAGCTGCTTCCTCTCGAGGCCCGAGGAGGAATTACAAACCTCAGTGGTAGAAAAGCAGGTATTGTTTGCTGTCACTGATGTACTTCTAAGAACTGTAATTCTTGCCGGTGTCTCACAGCTCCTCTGTAACAGAAAACCGAGCTTCCTACTTTAAAGCAGCACCCCTTGCTCAGAGAGGCAAGACGAAAGAGATGGATGAAGCTCCAGACTGAAATGATGCCACAGCTCACGCTTCACGAGTTAGATGAAGGTTTACATTAACTCTATTTCCAACCACATCTGGCACCTCTGCGATTGCCTGCTCTCTGTTTGTACCTCTGGAGCACACAGTGCTTCCCAGACCTTTGGAGAAACAGCCAGGGCTACCACGTGGTACAGAAATAATGGCTTTTTTTAGAATCATAGAATCATTTAGGTTGGAAGAGACCCCTGGGATCATCAAGTCCAACCATCAGCCCTACTCTACAAGTTCTCCCCTACACCAGAGCCCTCAACACCACATCTAATCTGCTCTTAAACACAGTTAGGGATGGTGACTCCACCACCTCCCTGGGCAGCTGATTCCACTGACTGACCACTCTCTCCGTGAAAAATTTTTTCCTAATGTCCAGCCTAACCCTACCCTGCTGCAGCTTGCAGCCATTCCCTCTTGTCCTGTCGCTCATTGCCCGTGAGAAGAGACCAGCACCAATATCTCTACAGTGCCCTTTCAAGCAGTTGTAGAGAGTGATGAGGTCTCCCCTCAGCCTCCTCTTCCTCAGACTAAACAACCCCAACTCCCTCAATCGATCCTCATAAGCCTTGTTCTCCAGGCCTCTCACCAGCTTTGTTGCCCTCCTCTGTACTCGCTTTTTTGAAGCCCCATACGTTGTTCCTGACCTTCCTTAAATTGGTGGGGAGGGAAGAAAGCTGCAGAAAAAAGCACAGTGATATCCCTGGTCTTTTTACAAAGAGAAACAGCTTTTCAATTCCACAGCAAAAAAATTCTTAAGAAAATATTAGTGAAACCATGTTGGAGGAATCCAAACCATCCCCAACAGTTATTAAAACGGTTCTTTTGAATTAATATACTTGTTAAACAATACATAGCAAGGGAAAGCGTGGGTCCTCTCCAAAACATGAGATCTGATCCCTGGTCACCAGGGATGAGGAAAAGACTCAGGTACTCGATGACTTTCTTGCTTCATTTCTCACCAGCAAGTGCTCCAGCCCCACCAACCAAGTCGCAGAAGTCAAAGGCAGGGACTGGGAGAATGAGGAACCACCCACTGTAGGAGATGACCAGGTTTCAGACCATCTAGAGAACCTGAAAGTACTCAAGCCCATGGGACTTGGTGAAATCCATCTGTGGGTCTTGAGGGAACTGGCGGATGAAATCCCAAGCCACTAGCCATCACACGGGAGAAGCTGTGGCAGCCCAGTGAAACCCTGATGACTGTCCAGCCCTGATGACTGGAAAAAGGTAATTTTTCCTGATGACTGGAAAAAGGTAATTTCCCCCTATTTTATAAAAAGGAAAAAAGGAAGACTACAGCAACTGCAGGCTGTTCAGGCTCGCCTGGCAAGATCATGGAGCAGATCCTCCTGGAAACTCTGCTAAGGCACACAGAGGTAACTGGTGACAGCAAACATGGCCTCACCAAGGACAAATCATGAGTGACAAATATGGTGGCCTTCTCTGACAGTATTACAGCTTTGGTAAATAAGGGAAGAGCAACTGATATCATCTACCTGGACTGGGTGGACAATGGATAGAAAAGCAGCCCCAAGTAGAAGGACCTGGGGGTGTTGATAAAGAGCTCAATGTGTTGATAAGGAGGCAGCAATGTGCACTTGCAGCCCAGAAAGCCATCCACATCCTGGGCTGCATCAAAAGCCACATGGCCAGCAAGGCAAGGGAGGAGATTCTGTCCCCCTGTTCTGCTTTGGTGAGACCCCACACGCAGGTGACTGGTGGGACATTGGAACAGGCTGCCCAGGGAAGTTGTGGATGCCCCTTCCCTGAAGTGTTGAAGGCCAGGAGGCCAGATGGAGCTTTGAGCAACCTGCTCTAGTGGAAGGTATCCTTGCCCACAGCAGAGGGGTTGGAACTGGATGGTCTGCGAGGTCCCTTCCAACCCAAACCATTCGATGACTCAATGATTCTAAGATAAATAGAATGCACTTGTGGGCCAGGCAGGTTCTGCTGGCTTCTGTCAATAGACCAGCAGAAAGCTGCCTTAACACTGAAGCGTTCAGAGGGTGGCATTTTCGGGGGGGTGGGGGTTAAGAGCACATTCTTCATGTACCATTTTTGACAGGCTAATTTTTGCAGCACTTACTTACAGCAGTCGTGCTGAACAGGAAAGCAATGTAACAGCTTTTAAGCCTCACAATTTAACATCTCATCTTTGAAAAAGCTTTCCAAAACCTTTTGCTGTTACTGTTTTGCTCTTCCAGTCATTTCTGCCTTCGATTTCCAACACTCAGATGAAGATAGTTTTGAAAAACACCGGCAACAAGATGATAGTTGTCTCAAAGTCTCAAAGTCAGATACTCAACACACAGGAGGGAGATGAGAGAGCAGGCTCCCATCAGACCTGCTACTTACACCCACAAATCTAAAAGGACGAGCGGTGCAAACAGGGACTATCTGGTTAGCACAGCAGGAGGCCCAGAGGTGCACCCCAGGAAGGTATGTCAGTGCAATGGCCATGTCCTACATGAATGGAAGAGGTCTTCACCTAGACAGGAGTCCATGAGGTCCACCAGGTCCCCCTTCCTGATGTCAGGGCTGGGACTGCAGCAGCTTCCATAAAGCAGGTGTGCTCTGGTCAAACTACTGAACCTGGAGACCTGGTAAGGGGATCAAATGCAACGCTGGACATCTAATGACCACCCCAATAGCAAGAGACATTCCAAAGACCCAGGGAAAACGGGGTCTTTCAACAATGGAATGACTAATGGGGAGCTACCAACTCTGCAAGAATAATAGAGCCACATGTATTTGTGTGTTCCAATACATTTAAAAGAATTACCAATGTTTGCAGTGCACAGCATGAGGATGTGGTAGGAAAAAAGAAGCATGAAAGAATCCTTGAAGTTAGGAATCCCACCATCTAATTCCAGTTTAGAACTGGAATGGGTATTACCGACCTCCACGAGGGCAATGACTGTGATTATGAAATGCTGAGCACAGAAGCTGTAAATTTTGGACAGGAAGCAGTAAGAAGAGTTAAATTATCTACATACATAAAGGGTTCATCAATTCACCAAGACGAGGTACAGAAACAAACTTCCCAGAAGAACCTGTATAGAAACCCACACGAGAGATGCTATTTTGGATTTACACTCAAGTGGTGCTTGGGAACCAGTTCAAGTGGAATCACTGGAAGAGCTGTTCTCTAGCGGTGATCACAACACAATTAGGTTACTGTAGAAAAGAGCAGGTGAGTGAAGAAAAGCACCAGATAAAACTGAATAAACGGAACAACATAAAAAGAAGGCTATTAGTCAAGAAAAAAGACGAAAAGAGCAGCCCCAAAAGCAGGAACAATCAAATCTACAATCCAAAAGCTATACAGTACACTGCGCTGGAAGCCCAGATAAAACACAGACCAAAAGGGGAAAAAACGAGGAAAAAACCTCAACCCTATTAATTCTTGCTTGACTCAACAGGGAATAAAGAAGGCTGGCAGAAGGAAAAGGTCTGAATTTAAAGAAATGGAAAGCTTGCCCACTTGCAGACAACAGAAAAGCCATACAACACAGCAGGTCAAATGTACAGAAGAAATTAAGAGGACGGAAATTAATTTAAACAGCACCTTAACTTCACAGTAAAAAATTCTTTAAAAACATTAAGAGCAGGAGGCCAGCTGAGGAACCTACAGGATTGCTTGGCAGGACTCAGGGGTAGGCAAAAAAACCCTCCTCAGTTAATTTCTTGTATTGGTTTATTCTGATGAAGACTGTGGGAAGGCTCCCCCCATCTCTGACATCCTTGAGAGTGAACTGACACAAGAAGTACTGGACCGAACGGATGCTGCTAATAGAACACCAGCCTGGGTAGCGCTCTCTCCAGAGGGAATCTACAAAACTCCTGGCAAAGGCTTCCTACCCCCAAACAAGCAGCCTTGGATCCCTGCTAACACAGCTCCCATCTACAGGAAGGCTTCTAGAAGGTATCTGGGCTCGCAAGTGACCTTCTTGGCAGTGAGAGAGTCCATAAGATGGAGTAAATGCTGAGCGTATGGACAAATACACTTTGGAAAGAACTGGTAAGATTCACAGAATCTCAGGGATTGGAAGGGTCCTTGAAAGCTCATCCAGTCCAAGCCCCCTGCTGGAGCAGGAACACCCAGAGCAGGTCCCACAGGAACACGTTCCAGGCAGGTTTGGAATGTCTCCAGAGAAGGAGACTCCACAACCTCCCTGGGCAGCCCCTTCTGGTGTTCAGTCACTCTCACTGTGAAGAAAATTTTCCTCATATTTAACTGGAATCTCCTCTGTTCCAGCTTGCATTCATAAGGGGAAATCCAGCCTCACTAAGCTGCTGGGCTTGTATGAGTGTTATCAGTCAGTATTTGGGGAAAGGGAATCCCACAGACATGATATATTTCAAAATACATCTCATCAATAAGCTCCATTGCCTCAGGGTTGGAAAGAAGATACCTCATCCAGGACATCACCATAGAGCATCCACGATCAGCAACACGCTAATGCCACCTCCAGGTGACGAGCGAAGTGCAGCACAGTGCTCCCCAGAGCAACCACCCTGGGGACATCTCAAAAGCTGGTCAAGTTTCCTCGGGCAATGCTGCTTCCTACTATGGATTTTTATACAATTCCAGTTTATCAGCAGAGATTCCCTATATTCCTGCTCACAGCAAGTCTGGAATATAATAAACACAAACTACTTTACATTTTTTATATAAAAAAATTATACAACTGCAGAGCTGAAATGATTTCCACTGAGTATCTGCACTAATGGGCCAGGTTCAAGCTAAGTGCATCATTTTGCTGAAATCCAAATTCCATAAACTGAAGTGAATGTCACAGCCCTCAAGAGCTTAACCACTGCTTTAGAAGAGCCTGTCAATTACTCAACAGGGATCCTTTCATAGCACAAGGTGCCCGATCTACGCCTCGTATCCAAGGTTAACTTGATGCTTAAAACGTAGCACTTCACGTCTTGTTGCACAAAATAATTTATCTTGGAAAAAAAACACCATAAGAGAACAAGGGAAGACAATTACTCATGTGAATAAGAAAAACAAAACCCATGAATCACAGAGAGAAAATTGTATCTAATGCAGACATGCAAAGATCAATCCATTATGTCAGGAGACGCAAAAAAAGGAGATTTAAATGTAGGGTAAAATTACAGCTACATACGGAGCTCTTCATTTATTTTTTATTTTTTTTAAACAGAAAGGAATCTGGTTTACCACAGATTCTGGTCAAGTCAGTCAAGGGACTACCATGCCATCCATAAAAAACCTCTTCACAGAACATCAGCCCCTCAACCCCTGCATCACCACCTCAGGTCATCTCTATGCTGGGTTATAATCAACCTGTTTCTGTTAATAAGCGTTAGATGAAACCTTGACAAACGCTCTCACAGCAACACCCAGATGGCACCAGAGGGTTCCAAAGCCACCCCAGCCGGTTGTGCACGGACAGGAGCTTTTCTCAGTGCTGCACTATGGAGCCATGGGCACCAGAGGGCATTCCTGCCCCATCCAGCCTGGGAAAAGGAACTTCTAGGAGTCCTCAGATACCTCTCTTGTAAGGAAACAGAGGTATCAACAGCTGGCTAGGGATAAAACCTTCGAGCAACCTGGTCTAGTGGAAGGTGTCCCTGCCCACAGCAAAGGAGTGGGAACTAGGGTGATCTTTCAGGTCCCTTCCACCCCAAACCATTCCAATCCCATTATTCTAAACCAGGCTGCATGTTTTATAAATGCTTAACAACATCCACCGTCTCTAAGATAAATGGATGGCAAAACCCTCTAAGACATTAAGTAGAGGTTCTTTAGACCTGAACTTCATCGTATTTTACCACACCCAGTCTGTATCCTGTTATACTTACCTTCGTTTCTCTCCAGACGCTGCCCAGGATCTCAACGCAACCTTCTCCACGGGCCTCCTCCCACTGCAGGACCTTCTTCTGCAGCCCGTTGCTCTCAGGTGATCCATCCTGGTTTCCTACCCTCCTCTCTCCTCCCCACACCCCTGAAATTAGGGGCAAATTAGTGTATTGGGTTCACCTGGTGAACCCTGTCGGTAGGAGGAGGGTAGGGTAGGGTAGAGTAGGGTAGGGTAGGGTAGGGTAGGGTAGGGTAGGGTAGGGTAGGGTGAGGTAGGCCTGGCCCGGCCCTCGTGCTGGTTCCAGACTGCTCCATGATGGGCAGGACACAGCTGGGCCCATCAGCAAGAAGGGTGGTGTTTCTGTGAAAGCGTAGTTAAGAAAAGAGCTGCGTAGTAGAGTGAGAGCAGCGCTTCTCTGGGTGGTGAGGTGAGTGAAGAAAGGGCAGGAGGTCCTTCAGACACCGGGGTAGAAGTTCCCCTGGAGCCCGTGGAGGAGCACAGCAGGGCAGTTATCAGCAGCGCAGCCTGAGGACACTGCACCAGAGCCGGGAACGGTATGAGGAGGAAGGAGCAGCAGAGAAGCCGTTCCAGACTGACTGCAGCTCCCGCTCCTTGNCTTTTTGTATTTTTTTCAGTTTTGTGTTTTTTAGGTTTTTAGGGTTTTTTTTAGTTTTTTGTTGTTTTTGTTTGTTTGTTTTAGGGTTTTTTTTAGGTTTTTTTGCTTTAGTTTTTTAGGGTTTTTGTTTTTTAGGTTGGTTTTTTTTTTTAGTTTTTTTCAGTTTTTTAGTTTTTTTCTTGTTTTTTTTTGTTTTGTTTTTTTTAGGGTTTTTTTTAGGTTTTTAGGGTTTTTTTTAGGTTTTTAGGGTTTTTTTTAGGTTTTTAGGGTTTTTTTTAGGTTTTTAGGGTTTTTTTTAGGTTTTTAGGGTTTTTTTTAGGTTTTTAGGGTTTTTTTTTTAGTTTTTCAGGTTTTGGTTTTTTTTTTGTGGTTTTTCTTTCAGTGGTTTGGTTAGGTGTTTTTTAGCTTTTTTTTTTTAATTGCAAATAAATAAATAAAGTCACTGTCCCCCAGCTGGCTGTGTTCTGCCCAGGATGGCAGGTTGAGTGTGCTCTCCCCGTCTCCAATCAAGGCTCACAGGGTGGCACCTTTCCTGTTAAGTCCTTACCACAATCAGGTGCTACTGCTGTGCCCTTTCCCGAAGGGCTGACGCATTAGCTCCTGGGACAACATGAACAAGTTCAGGGCTGCCACAAGCCTGTCTTCTTCTCCCCAGCTGTCCCCAAAAGGCATATGGAAAAATATCCCAAACTCTTGCAAAATGCCATGACTTCAAGCACGTATTTTGAAGAGTTTACCCATGTGTGGCTGCAGCCTCCCACTGCCCCCCCACCTCCCACCACCCCCCACCATGGGCTAAGGTTCTTCATGCATGGCCACCAGCTCTTTCACCCCATGGCAGCACGCTGTGGCTGCTGCACCCTCATCAGGTGCAGACCACTGGAGTACCTCAGGACCACAACCAGAAGACAACCACAGTTCTGATATGACTAAGTTATGAGATAGACCTTTGCTGGAGACCTGTTTTGAGGGGTTCTTCTTGGAGCAGTGGGTCTGTCCTCAGAAGCCCTCCCTCTGGATGTAGACATCATCCAAAGTAAGGTCCCAGGTCTGATGTCCTCACCCCCCTTGGCAAATGAATACTTCTGGATACCCTTGAGCAAGCCCTCAGCCCCTTGGATGAGTGGTTGCATCTGGGCATCCTTGAGTGAGAGGTTGGCCTTTGCGAGTGAGTGCGTGTACACTTTGGTACCACCAGTCTTGCACGTCATTCTCATGCATTGTGTGAGCAGTGTTACCTGCCACAGCCCCTCCCATTAGCACACCGGTTAATGCGAGTGTCATCAAGGGAAGATTCACTTGATGGATGCTCCCCCCCGCCCCACCCTACCACCACCCTGCCACACACCCCCCTTTTTTCCCCCCACCCTA
>VZTM01015123.1:223-36527 GCA_013400555.1 Jacana jacana
TTGGTGTCTCAGTATAAATTCCTAACCCTCTTCTCTCCTCACTCCATTATAGTAACAAAAAGAGAGAAGCAGTACCGACATGAAGCTATAAAAGGCTGCAGGAAGAGAGATGCTAACAGACATAGGGTTGATCTTTTAAACCTAATACAAAAGTAGCCTCTGGGTTGAGACTTGCATACGAAATTCTGTGGCTGAGAATGCAGTGGAATGCCACCATACTTTGATATAGTGACATTTTTGAGATTGCCTCAGCAGTCCATGTGGCAATCGGTTGTCTTCATTCACCAAAGCATCCCTTGCTGTCAGGCAATTAGGGCACTTTTTTCCTACAGCATTGCAACAAGACCATGTAAATGCAGAAGGTGGTTGCCTTTTCAGAGGAGGGAAGAAACTGCCTCTGCTGTAGAGTTTTAGCAACTGTTTTAGCTACTATAGCTTTCTGAAAAATGGTCCTGTCATGTTGTTGGTACATCTCCTTCCCAAGGTGCGACATGGGGAGGGGTGAATCTTTTGTGTTGTTGAAGATGTGTTGACATCCTTTTCTGTACTGTTTGCTCATCTCTAGACTGCAGCCAAACAGCTAGCCCAAGTACTTCTCCATTCTCTCAGTGAAGACTGTTACTGGAGCCCTTTATCTGATCCGCTTCCTGACTTCATGAACAAGGAAGATCAGTCTTACATTAGCAATCTGCTTTGTCGGAGGCCTGAGCTGTACACAGAAGAGAAGTAAGCAGTCTTTTTTATTTCACTTTTTTGGCAAGAGGAAGGAGAGTGTTTGAACACTCTTTGGTGCTGCTGATTAGGTCACCAATTTATGTAGTAGTTTTGTGTGTTCTTGTTTTTAACTTCCCATTAAAGCACCTGCTAGAAAAATAAAGCATTAAAGTTTGAGTGTTTAATTTTTTTTTTCCAGGAAGGAAGAAAACCCAACCAAATAGCTCCCTTTGCTATGAAATGGAAATAGTCTATTTATGGTTCAGTATAGCTCATCTAGGGTATATTGCAGAGCTTTTAATTATGAGAACCTGCAAAAGAAGGTATTGCCTAGCAAATGAATTATGCATGAGATGTTTCAAGTTACTGTTCTTCCTGTGAAATGAGAAAGAGACTGGCAGGATAATTCTTGACCTTCCTCAGAAAAATGTGTTCTGTCTTTCAGTGCATACTGCCCTCAAGACAACGTAGAAGAGGCTCTTCTTCTCCTATTAATCAGTGAATCCATGGTAAGCCAAAAATGAGTTTGTAATACTAATAGTACAAAGGAATATCTAGTGTTTCTATGTCAAGTATTCTGGTTGGTTTTGTTTATAGAATCTTCTCTAGATAAACAGAAGCAACGGTTCGGCTGTAAGGAAAAGGAATAAATGGTATTTATTCCTTTAGTGTGGTGGTGGTTAGTGACACCACTTTTATTAAATGGAATGTCAGTGAAGGGGTTTGGAAATTGTCACGAAGAGGAAGTGACTGCATTCGCCATAGCTGCGTGCAGGTTCTGACACTCAAATACATTGTCAGTAGACTGATGTTTCCATTCAAAACAGCTGTGTGGATTTATGGATCAAGAATGAGAGGAAGAGAGCTTTGCCTAAAGCCCCAGGCATGGTTGTGGTACCTGCTGTTTGGCATTTGCAGGATACAATATCCTGCTTACATTCCTTAGTCTGCAGGGATAACATTTTAGCTGTTTCAGTCTTGAGTGATCTTTGGCAGTTTCTGATGCTAATATAGGAAATTTTGTCACATGCAGAAACATCCATAATGAACTACAGTAAAATAATTAGATTTCTTCTACTTATAACATCTGCTGCTTTAGAAAAAAAAAATCCCTTTAAGAGTAAGGGGAAAAGGTGGAGAAAAACAACTGCATAGAAAACTTCACTGTAACCTTTGATCAGTTTCGTATTCTGAGACAATGCCAACATAAAGTGCCTGAGAAATGTTTTCTGAAAACGTGTAAGGAAAGTTACTTTGCTTTAAATGCTGGGTAGTCACTTGTAGCTCAAAGTGATATTTGAAAACCTTGGAGCATCAGTGACCCTCTAAGGAACTTCTAAACAACTTCAGAGAATTTGAAAAGAGATACTGTGGAAACTTCATTTTGAGTTGTTTTTTAATTCCTTTAGTTTCTTTGTCTGGTTCTCTGGCTCAAGTCCTCCCCCTTTCCTGCAGACTCACTTTTATAAATTTGGGGAAAAATTGAAGAGGCAGAACCACCCCAAAATATTAAATTGACTTAAAAATCACATACATCTGAGTGTTCCTGTACTTTGTGTTTTTAGTGGTTTCTAGATTAAGCTTCTACGGTACATCTGCTTTGTGTTTTCAAGAGTTTTTCTGCAGTTAAAAGGGCTTTTTGTAATTGGAAGTGGAGGCTTCAGGAGTGAGGGCTTGTAGAACACCACATGCACCTCTGTTAAAATCAGAACTGCTGTCAGCATGGCTTGTCAGGGCTGATCCAAGTGGGAGGAGGATCCTGGGTCTGAATCACCGACAGTACTGGCTGCTTCAGCCTTTTTGGGACTGGGATTGCCCATCAGAAAGCCCTTGTGAACTTGATCATCTCGTTCTGCTGAGGTAAAGGAAAGTTATTCCTGCTTTATCTGATAGTGTGTAAAATGGCAGACTGGTCCTGTAACTAAGTTATGGATGAAGCAATGGGAAAATGTGAATAGGAACTGTACTGCTGTGCTGACTTCAAGGCTAAATAATTAGCTTGTGTTTGCTTAAGAGCTGTCTTCTGCATATAGGAATGATCTGGAGGCAGATGCAAGGTGTTTTGATGAGCTGCATATAAAACACCTAATCAAAGATCCGGTAGTGGAGCACTGCAGGAACCATACCTGTCTTTCCGTTTTTCAGGAAATGGAACATCTGCGCTTTCCCCTTGCATTAGCAATAGGCTTGCCATGAATTTATTGTTTTAACAAAAATACAGGACCAGTCTACAGAATCACAGCCATGTGTAGAGATACATTTAGAAACTAAAGGTATGTGATTCCTAAGTGGATGAACAGAGGGAGCAATCTGATTCCTACCGTGTTTGCAATTCATAAATATTTCCTGTAGCTTTCCCCTTATGGTACTAAAGGGAAAGTTTGTTTAATTTATGACATAAGACATGTTTTGTGTGACAGTTTTGTTGTAGGCTACTGAGTTTGCTCATGCACAGGTCTGTTGTTTGTTTGAAAGTGGGGTTTTTTTGTTGTTCGGTTGGGTTGTTTTTGTGTGAGTTTTAAAAAAAACTTGCTGAAGCTCATGGAAAATGAGTTAAGTAGAAGCAGATTTCCAGTTGAGGTCTCCCTAATGATATAAAGTTAACAACTGAATAAAACATACTTTCCTTCTCAGAGTGAGTGTCAGTGGCAAGCGATAATAATATGTTTCTGTAGGGCAGTAAGCAACTTAGTTGGTGTTCCTGGATTTTTGGCTGGATATGGCTTTTTTTAAGTATTCATAGTTTTGAACCCCTTAAGATGAAGCAGAAGTATATGATTAGGTTGGCTTGCTGGGAGCCCTCCAGCTTCTCTGACACTTTGATTGTTCCATCAGAGCAAAATTCACCAGAAATGTACTTTTTCTGTCTGATTTTTTTTAAGAGACAAAAGAGCAGCCATACCATTATAACTCTCGTGGAGACCTATAAAGCCAAACAGCTGTTCCAGGCTTTTGCCACTCCCAAAGGAGCTCAAGAGGGACAAAACTGGGGAGAGGAGGGACAAGAGAATTGTCAGCATGTTAGGAGCAGGCAGAACACAGATGTACTGGGGAGGAGCATAAGTCATCAGAAAACCTCAAAGTAAATATGGGATATATTTGGTGATAAGGAGACATGATAGCTTTTTCAAGCAGTATACATATGGAACACCTTTTTTTCAGGAACACCCTGAGCCATACAGGGAAGGAGTAAATCCGTGCTAGGTAGCCTGCTGCTGAAATTCACTATATTTTACTGTTTATCTTCCTTTCCTAAGATGAAGCTAAGTCTGTTTCACCAGGATCTGTGCGACTCCCTAGAAGATGTTACAGGTGTTACAAGAGCTGCTCCTATAAGGGGGAAAGGAAGGAAAGAAATTGCCTTTACCGTGTCATGAGCCAGACCCTACTTTCCAGCACACTTCTGGCTCTTAGTGGTGCTGGCTTCAGGCTTGTGATGCCACCACAGCTTTTGTTCGTAACCCTTTACCTTGCATTGGAAGGGAGCTACTTTTCATGTCCTGGCATGAAGAAAGAATACTTTTTAATGGGACAATTAAAGGTTCATTCAGTATTTCACTCAGTCTGCCACTAAGCCTGTTTGTCAGAAGGCCAGATAACATGGTAGCATCTTCCATAGCTTTGAAGATGCTTCTCTGAGTATATTAACACTTACAGTAAAAACTTGGGGTTTCTTTCCTCATTGCACTCTTAAGAGTTGCCTCCTGTATTCTTTCTGTCCCTTTGAAAATGGGAACCTATTTTCATAAGCTAAGGCATCTCAGTATACAATGAAAAGCATCCCAGTTGTTGAGTTGGGCAAGTGCTTCTCATCCATGCCAGCTGTTACTTAGTCACGGTGGTTGACTGTAGAGTTCTCTGAAGGAATCTAGTGAAACAAATCAGGCAGCCTGAAGATTACCACAGTCAGGGTTGTCTTTAAGGGGGGTGTTCTGGCCTCCTGGCTAAATTCTCATTCCTTATGCACAGCCTGAGTTATGGCATGGACGGGCTGCATTTGTGAGAGGAGGAAAATACTCTCCTTCAGACCAAGGAGAAAGCCAGCTGGTGACAGCCTTTACAAGCTTAGGCTGTGGTAGAATGATGTGTTCCTATCACATGTTGGAAAAAGTGGACCAGACTATTTTTAAACCGCTAGTCCTCTTTCTTATTGTATTTAACCCATCAAAACCCAGTAATGCTGTTTGTGGGGAGTACCAAGGGCATATTATGACTTGCTGCAGTGTGGTTTCTCTGCATCATGCTACCAGTGGGAATGGCACTGATTCTACCACTCTGGTACTTTGTGCTGTGGGGTGTAGGCCAGGGAGGTTTGGCAGGACTGACCCTTAGCTGCAGTTTTGTTTATTTTAATAACCATTCTCAAGAACATTCTGAGTTGATTGCATTGCCCCTTTAAGTCAGCCAGAAGTTGCTCAGAGCCAGGAATGGAACTCTTTCTATTACTTCTTGTGTTTACTTTTGAGGTTTAAAAAAAAAAAGAAAAAAACTTCCTTGTTTGCACTTAGAAAACTTGCCTTCTTGAATCTGACGTCCAATGTACATTCTAAAATCCCTTTATTCAGCCCTTGGCAGTGCTGGCTCTTACAACTGGGGACTCTGGCTAGTGAGGTCCACCAAACTTACCAGGTAACAGATTATTTTTTTGGCTCTGTGTTCACTTCACTCATATTGAAAATGAAGCTCCTTGTATCTAAAACTAATACATTCTGTGCCTGTGTAACAAAGATTAGAAATGTCATCCACATCTTATCTCTGATTTGAATCCCTAAAGGCGATTTGACCTCAGAGAGCCTGAGAGCACAGAACAGATGTGAGGGGGGAAGTAAGATACTGGGACTTGTCCAGTTCTTTTTACTGGTGAGACCAAACTCATGGCTCTGAGCATGCCTTTAACAGAATAAGATAAAACCCATGTATTTTTAAGGACAGAAATAATTAAAAACTGTTAACTCTACAGTTCCTAGTTTTATAAAATAATGCTGCCCAACGAATGAGTTGGCAAAAGAGAAGAATCTCTTGTGCTTTTGTAGGACTTTTTTTTCCTTTTTTTTTTTTTTTGATGACACCAAGCCCAGTGGTGATACAACAGCTGGATTACTATCAGGAGTACTTTCTTGAGAGCTATCAGACCATGGCAGCTGAAAGAGGCAACTGGGGCCAGGATTGCCTGCTCTGCCTCCTGCCAAATCATGGTTGTATACTAGGAATAGCATGCCTGACTGTCTCTTAAACTGGTTTGCAAGGCAAAGCTATGTGTTTGGGACCAGTAAATGTGGATTGTAGGATGTTTGTAGTGGGAAATACACCACCTTTGTTGATTGCTTCTTGAATAAGTAGTTCTAATGTGAGGTGCTGGAGACAGGATAGAGATCGTTTTTCCTCTGCTTTGCAGTAAGAAGTCTTGTTTCTGAACTTGCAAGGAGGATGCAAACTTTTAGAAGATAGTTTTCTAAATGCAGATTACTGATAGCAAATATATGATTTGTTACACAGGACAGTATCCATAAACAAACTTCCTTACTTTCTTCTTCTCCCACTCTTTTGTGTAGGGTTGCTAGGCTATTTTTGCTGGGGAGTATGTCTGTCTTGCTTTCAGTGATGTTTCCAGAGTTACTGCTGCTGCAGTACAAGACATTAAAATATACCTGGTGAGAGTTAAGTTATATCTCCATGGACGTATTTGATAACCAATAATAATGAGCTGTTTTGCTGAGACATCTGAATGGCGTGCCAGTAACTTGTGTTTTATTGCCTACCAGAAATGAGACAGATGCTGCATGGTTCACAAGGCAGTAAGTTTTCATTTGCTGTGCTTCTTGTCTGAAACAGAGCACATTGTGGCATCTCTGTAAGAGAAGTTTTGGGACTGGCTAGACTCCGATGTTTCCTGCCTGTTCCAGCTGTTTCCTGTTTTCAGAGCAGCTTTGCAGTCAACCCTGAATATTTTCTTTGTATATATTAGTGAGGGGAACCTCCAAGTGCTATGAAGAGATTATCAATAACTTGGGTGAAAAGTCAGTATTCTCTTCTGTGTGAATGGGGCCTTGCTGTTGCGAAGAATTCATTCATTTTGTTGGCAGCACATGCAGAACAGCCTGAGTGGAGATCCAAGACATGGGCTAAATGTTTCACAGCTTTATCAGCAGAGGCATCAGTTGCATGATTTCAAAGGCTTGTTGTCAATCTTACACGCATAGCATTTGTTTTTCTCTCTTAATGCTAGTATTGAATCACACCAATTACATTATTACAGTACACTGTGTAAAACATGCTGCCGTTCTGTATAGACGGGTTGCAGTGGATCTGGCAATTATGTCTATTATGAAAAGACACAAGTTGAACATTAGAATGCCCATGAATTAGGGGGCAGGCAGCAGGCACTCATTAAAGATTTTAATTGCTTTCTTTTTCTTTGAGAAAAAAAAAAGGCAGGGGGAGCCACATTTCAAAGCGAGCAATTAAAGGATACTTCATAGCTAATTGCTGTGAGAAGGGGCTGCTATGTGGAATATGCTCTATTGTAATTCATATGATTGCTTGACATTTTATTAAGAAGCACATCTTTGTACTGTGGTAAAATTCAGTTTTCAGCAGTATAACTGTGTGTGTAATAACTGCTGAAGTAATGGCTGTTTGAATTTACTCTGGCTCTTTTCCTTTCTACATGTAATAAACATGCCATAAATAAGTTATAATTATCAGGGTCATTGATACAGAGCACATCCTTCGTGTCTAGGTGGCTTATCTAGTTTGCAGGTAAGTATATTGCATATGTGGATAGGAAGGCACAAGCTGTTTGTGTGTCAGCAGGGTTGTTAGTTAAGTTGCAGGTCCCCAGAAAAGCATATGTCTTCCCTGCTGTCAGAGCCATCATGGGTCTGAAGGCCCCATACTGTTGTATTGCTGTGGTTTGGAGCTGGACCTAAAAATCCCTGCTGAACTCCAGCTGGCTCAGTGCTGGGTTGGGTAGAACACCTGAGCTGGGCTTCAAGCTTGATACAGAGACATCAGCATGGCTGAGCACTGGGTCAGCTCAGGGTGCTGGAGCCTTTTGGATATGTGTGGCCTGCGGGCGGTCTGTGTGCCTGGACTGTGGAAAGGGAGGGTTGTCCTGCGTGCTGCTTGGTCTGGACTGACTAGAGGATGTGTTCTATCTCCCAAAATAGGATTGGTATCATGTCTGAGCCACCTACATGCACAGCTGATTGTGTCTAATGCATCTCTGGGTTACTCCATTACCTAGGAGTACCTCCAATAAAGGGGCATTGACTGTGTATTTTTGCTCAGTATAACGCAAGTTACACTAACTCCCAATGGTAAAACTCCTGTTGGTAGCATTAGTGACCTTCCCCATCCCACACAACAGCCTTGAACAGAGGTTCTCTTCTTTTAATGGTGTGACTCACCATCTCTTTCCATCTCGCTTGTGCCCTGTGAGGCATGTCTGTGTGACAATGGGAACAGCTTAAAGGGAAGAGTCATGCTGGGGGTGTTAAAAACATATTTGTCGATATGTTTTACTGCTGCTTTTAGTGGAGGAGGAGGAAGTAATGCAGTAGGACAAATTGCTGGAATTGCTGCTTATGTTATTGATGCACTGTTTGGAGATCAGTGTTCTACAAATAACCATTTTTGCATTTGTGTTCAGGAAAATCAGTGGTCTGAAGCAACAGAAACACAGATATTGAAAAAAATGTTGGTGTAAATTGCATAGAACCGATGCATTCTCAAATGCAAAATGAAGTATCTTTCTCTCTCTATATATATATGCTTCAATAAGTAAAATTTCCCATCCAACAGCATCAGTGTATGTGGTATTGCAGGAACTCTGCAATTCTTTTGCACCTGTCACTTAACCAGTGACTGTCGGGATTTCTCACTGCCAGACAGGAGTTTTCAAAAACATAAACAAAGGTAAAGACAAAAAAAATGGTGATCTGGGTCCCAGCATCCTTCCTCCTGTGAGAGGCAGGCCACAGAAACATGCCAGTTTCCCTGAGTGAGTTTAAAGAAATAGTGATTTACAGTCCCTTCTCCACTCCCCTGTAGGTAACACTGCAGTAGTAAATGATACCTTGAGCCTTGGGATGATGACTTACGTTATTGTATTAGACTCACTCCCATGTTCTTGTTACTGTTCAGTCAGGTTGTTCTGAGGATTACATTTTGGTTATTTTATATATCTATATGTATATACATATATCTGTGATGATACAGTGATGTCTTGATTTTTTTGAGCAGTTGAAATTAACAGTTGGAAATAGGTTCAGTATTAAAAAAACTGTTTGGCTAGAAGTGACATGAATTTGCTCAGTGGCAACTTTTATGCATGCAAGCAAAGAGTGATAAACTGCAGATACCTTCTATGGCTTTGAGATCTGAAAGCTTGAACAAAGTGAACAGGTTTTTGACCTTCTTGGAAAGAATATTAGTCATGCCTATGTGTTTGCTGTTTTTAACTGCTGTCTGCTTAGGTAAAGTACAATATGTTCAGTATGATTGCAATTTCAGAATGTTGCATCCTTGTAATATGTCTCATATTCCTGCTTATTGCAGGATTTGGGCAAGTTCTTGCCACTAGTACCAATATTTGTCAGCAGATGTTAATGAGCACTCACCAGTTCTGATTAATTTTCTGTCTGTGCTAATGCATAAACCTAAAAATCGTAGTTTGGTACTAGATGGATACCCGAAAAAAGCATCAGGCTATAGCTGACTCTAATGGGAGGTTGATGATGAGATTACAGAGCACGGGGGTGGTAGCTCAGTAGCTATTTTCTACAAACAATTGTCATAACAGTGTAACCAGTGCAGAAAAAATTGTTAATGCTATTGTATATATGTAGGAGGATTCACTCAGCAATAAGGATCATTCTGTATATGCTTCTTCTTGAACTCACTGAAGTAGCAATCTCAGAATTGTTCTGTATATGCCTTTATTTCAGCTTCTTTTTTCTTTTTAAAGTAGCAGTCTTGACTTAAGTAGAAATAGAGTTTAAACATCTATTTATTTTTTTATTCTTGTTGGTTAGTTCTGCTAATAAAGATAGATGAGCTATGTTCTGTACTCTGGTGGCAGGATTTTCTCTTTGAAGCTGTTTTCATTCTTTCATGCCACCTATTGCTCTGAACTATTTATTACTTTTTTAAATCACAAATCATGGCCTTTGCAATAACATCAAAAAGAAAAATACTTCTGTGGCTACAAGAGTTGGTGCAAGTTTATTTGTGCACACACTAGGCTGAGTCTGACCTGTTAGTTTGCCTCTAACTGCAGTTGCCATTGAGCTCTTGGTTGTGATTGTGTTAGTTGTCAGTAATTGTGTTTGCTGTCTTGGCTGGAGGTTGTGATGAAGAGTGCTTGGAACTGGGGCATTACACAGATAATATCATGATGAAACAGCTGCAGCTTAATCATAATGAAGTATGCGTGGGCTTTAAGGGCTGCGCATTCTGGAAATTTTTATTACACTTAATTCCCATATTTAACCTTTTTTAGGGAAAAAAATCCCAAATCTCCCTGCAATTAGAAAGAAATAGATGTAAGATTATACTAGTAAGTATTATAAAATAAATCTCATAACCTTCCTGCTTCAGGGAGTGAACATTTTGTTTGTCTTTGCCCCAGGTGAAACTGCCAGCAATCCACTAATTTTTCTGATCGTTTAGATGTCTAGACCTGAATGTCTGATGTTGCCCCCCTTTCAGCTGGGGAGTCCAGGGCAGCGTATCTGTGCTCTCAGTCAGTGCTACTGCTCAATGGCATCCAGCACTGCTGGGGTTAAGCAGCCTGGGTGAAGTCCTCTGCATCTGGAAATCAGAGGGACTTATCTATTTGCTGTGTGATTGAAGTTTACCTCTTTGTGCTCAGAAAGCAGAGAGGCTGCCATTTTGAAGTAAATCTGAGCCTATGACATCTAATATTTTGGGACAGGCTCACAAATTGCTAGACTGATCATTTTCTGTCAAAAATAATGTTTCTTTTTGATCTAGTCTGAGCAATGCACTGATAGTTTATGCAAAATTAGCACTTATAACATATTTATTAAAAAAAAGTATTTGGTATCGTGGCACAAACGTCTAAGTGCATTAAATTGATGACAGGCAAATCTGATTACTGAGGCAACTTGCTCAAATTAAAAAATAAGAAGTGAGTAGCAGAAAAGAGGAACAAAACCACATGCTATTGGGAAGAAATCAAGTGCAGATACAGAAGATAAAATACCAACCATAGAAGCAGTTATCACAGTTGTAGGCAATTGAAGTAATGAGGAATGGTTTAAGGATGGCATTGAATTTGTAATTATTGAGGAAATGGGATCTGGTAGGTCTGTTTCCTTGTGCTCTGATTCTGTGAAACAAATCTAGTTGAGGTATTCCTAGCAGTTCCTTTCTATACGTACATCTGTCTTCTTAGGCGTACTTCATATGGACAAAAAACCACCTTCCTTATGTTGGGATGAGTTTAAAAATATGTCAAGATGGTTTTAAACAAAATGCCATGGGTGATGAGCAGAACCTATGGAGGATTCGATTTTCTCTTGCTCTTTTGGTGTCTGATGCCTCATTTGTGTCTGTGCCCAGGCAAACCGGGACGCAGTGATCAGCCGAGCCCCAGACCAGCAGGATGACCGAGCTCTCAGCCTCCGGGATGCTTCTGCAGTCTATGACCTCCTCAGCATCACGCTGGGCAGAAGAGGGCAGTATGTCATGCTTTCTGAGGTACGTCTTCCTGCCTTCCACCGAATCTCCTGCTTGAAACATGCAAACAAAGCCCCTCTTTGCAGTAACTTGTGGGGAAAGGTGAAAATTAAGGACACTAGTTGATAGTTAATAGAAACAGCCACAGACCTGTGACAACACAGGCCAGAAAGGAACACAGAACTGTCTGAGACATTAAAATAATCTGTATTTAGGCACTTATCAAAGTGGCCCTTGTTTGAAGCCATGGTGTGTGCTAGCAAGCTCCATTAACTGAGAAGAGGAAAGTGATGTCATTAAAAAAACAAAAAATCACCTGGACCACAACAGATTGTTTTCCCTGATTTGATTATTGAGCCAAGAGCAGTCTTGGCAAAAGATATAAAAGAAAAAAAAATATCTGACATTTTCCCCAACATTTCTTTCTCAGTGCTTGGAGAGAGCCATGAAGTTTGCGTTTGATGAATTTCACCTCTGGTACCAGCTTGCCCTGTCCATGGTGGCTTGTGGAAAGGTAAGGGTCAAACCAAAGGGCTTATAAAGGGCATGTTTTCCTCTGGTAAAACATATCTGGCTTACTTGTGTGAATGTGCACAGTCATCTATTTTGTGGGGGTAGGTACCATCACACAGCTACAAGGAATGAAAAGCATTATACAGCTGTCCATTCTCTGCAGGTTCAACATAAATGTGCTTAGCATAAGAAAGATACTGATGTTTAAAACTGTCACCTACTCACTCTGTGTCTTTGGGCAGTTGACTTAACCTCTCTTTAAGCTGTGGTTTCTGCATTTAATCGAGGAAATGTTAATGCTTTTTCATAGAGAGCTTGCAAGGATTAATAGTTTTGAAGTGCTTGGCGCAAAGGATACTGTAGAAATTGAAACGATGTGTGAATGTTTTCATGGGCATATGTTTTAGCATAAGTTTTTTTTAAATTAGCATAGTATTTAAATTAGCATAGTATTCCAGTTAAATATGAGGAAAAATTTCTTCACAGTGAGAATGACTGAACACTGGAAGGGGCTGCCCAGGGAGGTTGTGGAGTCTCCTTCTCTGGAGACATTCAAAATTCACCTGGACGCGTTCCTGAGTGATCTGATCTAGGTGTTCCTGCTCTGGCAGGGGGATTGGACTAGATGATCTTTCAAGGTCCCTTCCAATCCCTAATATTCTGTGATTCTGTGATTTGACAGAGTTGCCAGTTAACCACTGAGATGACTGAAGCCTGATTGCAAAAGGTAGGCAGAGGCAGCATGCACTTTTCTTTATTAGTCTTAAGAGTAGACTTCCTGCGGGAAACATGGATGGTACGGAATTTAGCCTGGTTTGTTTTTGAGGTGCCCCCTACACTTTCAGGAGATGTGATCAAATATACATGAATATACAGTGGCATGCTTTTGCAAAGAAGTTGTTGTCCTGTGATGTATAAGTGGCAGCAAAGCTTGGAAGATGTGTGAAGGTATTCCATCACTTTTGTGAGCATAGGCAAAGCCTTATCTTGGATGCCTGACTGTTATGCATTATACTTTGAGAAAATGGGAGGCCAACAAGAGAAAGCATAATAAAAAGCATTGAGGATGGGTAAGGGTATAGTAAGCAGGCTGTGGAAAGATTGAAAGAATTGAATTTTTTTATCTGTAAAAGTGAGAAAAATGTTTAAAGTAGAAAAAAAGTTTTCAAGAACTCTTAGAAGAGGTTAATATTGTCTATGGTGACATGATGACTTCTAGTTGCAGCAACACAAGTTCATGTTTCCTATGAAGAAGCAAAAAAATGATAGTGGTACCCTTGAGAAAGATTGCCTGTGGAGGCTGAGTGTAACCTACAGTGGGGATTTTTGGAACACCCAAGGCAAATATCAGTCAGCAGTGACCCCCACTGTGAGGCACCAGAGGTGTACTTGGTGGGATCTTGCAAATTTGTACACTGTTCTGGGACTACACAGTTTTCTCATAAATTGGCTAGATCTGTTATAATCAAAAGGGGACATCAAAACTTTGACAAATCAGAGTAGATCAGCATGGAGTTGAAGGGTGATGTCTAGTGAGAAGAAGGCTCACAGATTACTATACGAGTTCCGTACAAGCATTTCAAAATCCAGTTCTAAGAACAAAAAGGAAGGCTACACTCCATCGTGTATAGGGAAACCCGAAGCTACCAGTGGAATACTTGAACAATGAGCTTGGTGCCATGGTGCTAATACCTTGCATTGGCCTATGTCAGGTGGGGGGTTTACAAGTCAGATCCAGCTCCCCTTGGCATTCAGCTGGAGTTAGCGCATGTCTGCCCTCTGTGCCTTTGCAAATCCTCTGCATGACTAGATAGGCTGTGATGGAAAGGCGCAATATCTTCCTGTGAACACTCACAAGACTTGTCTGGGAGCTTTATTGACTTCACAGGTTGTGTAACCTGTTTCTTAACAGCAGACAATGGTGTAGCTCTAGTAATCTGCTGGAGAGCAAATCTAGATTTTAACTGTTGATGGTTGAGAGACATGAGAGTCCATCCAGAGAGTAATTGTCATTCAGTCTTAGGTTAGTATGGAGACAAGAAATAGACCTGATCTTTAGCTTTTAACAATTTGCATGAGAGCTCTGTCCTTCTCCTTACGTGGTTGTGTGCCTTTCCGTCTTTCCTAGAAGTTACTGACTATTTAGTACTTGAGAAAAAAAATAGCAACAAAAGTATCTCTGTCTGTAACTGTCCCATCTTTTCAGATTTTTGAGTATGTCATGTCTTTTTGCCGGTGCTTGAAATATTTACAAGGTAAAATGGCTTGATCTTGCCTATTGATGTAAAAGCTCTAAATGTTCTGAGCCCTATATGGGGCAGAGGGAATTCCCTTACCCAACAATCCCATCTGTGCAGTATTTCACTTCTAATCCCAAAGTATTCCCTGAGGATTCCTGTCGTATACTCTGCAATGCGTCATCTTGCTAATGGGAGACGTGGCATACATTTTTATGCTGCTTCGCAGCTTGATAGCAGGACAGAGTTCATTTAAAAGTAAGTGCTCCAGTGTAGCAGAAAGAACTGATGAGAAAACAGTGTGGTCTGTCTAGACTGCACAATACACTTGAGTTTTTATAGGTAAAAGATCTGTTTTCACCTGTCTTAGTCACAGCCAATTCCCGATCTCATTTCTTTGTAATGAAATCTTACATCCTGCAGTGATACTTGTTCTGCAGTACAGAAAATCACGCTCATAAATCCTGGGTAGGACAGGAACAGTTTTATCCATCTGTAGATGCTGGAACCGTTGGTCTCTCCTTTTTATTTTTTTAAACACATATTTAGGATTTACAAACTCTGACCCTCTTAAAAGTCATGTAAAATCTGGTTTTGCCCTCTATTCTACGGCACATTTACGTCTATTTTATATATTCGTCTTCAGGTTAAGTCAACCAAGTTGAACTTCTGTTTTCTTCCCCTGCCAGCCAGTCTGAATGTCAAGCCAGCCACCCAGTCTCATTAGTGTATGTATGCTTGAATTTACACGTTATTTTAAAAAGCATGTGTCTCAACAAAAATAGGCACATCACTTCAGTAAGTCCTTACAGAGCAAGCAAGGCCTTAGGGCTTCATAGAACACTGAATGAAAAACCTCAGAGGAACAGAAACTCCCTGTCTATCTTCTGCTCACTTAAGCTGTAGAAATAATGGAGTGACAGCTATTTCACTTTACGGGGCCTCTCAACAACTTGCACAATGAGTAAGATGGTGTGGCCTGACTTTTTTAACCCATTCTTGGGAACGCTGTACTGAGCTGTATATTTTCTGAATGAAAGCTGAATATTTTCTGTATATTTTCTGAAATTTTCTAAAATTACATGTTTATTTAAATGATTAAAATCCACCACAAAGTGCAAAAGACTTTCGGAGGCAGTTTTACATGAAACTCTGGGAAAGCCTAGACAGTGTCAAAGACATGTTGGCTGCAGAAAGAGTATTGAGAGATGTCCTGTGTTACCAAGCACAGTTCTGGATAGGCAAGAGAAAGGTTTAAATCAGTCTAATGCAGCCCCCCTGTTCTTCTAAACTGGTGCTGGAAAACTGAGTGCTGAACTCTTCACAGCTGCTTTAAGTTGCTTCTGCTGGTAATAACCTTCACAATCTGGTAATATGACAGCCAGAGGCTGAGTGTGAATAGCAGTTCCCTGGCTCTGCTGCCGTGCATAGACAGGCTGGAGTCTGAGTGGCAAGTGGTATGATAGCCGGATGCCATCTGGCAGAGACCTCAGGCCGTGAGATGAGCCACTGTCCTGCTGCCAGAGTAAAACAAGAGCAGTGGGTTGTGTCTGCTTGTCTCAAGATTTTGATGAAGTAGTGACTTCTGTTCAGCAGCATGGGGGAAGAAAGGACCAAACTCTTATGTACAGAGTAGAGAATACCTTGTAGTCTTCATGGGAACAAAGAGACAGCCAGCTGTTTGGCGTAGAGTTGTTCTCTGTTGCTGCTTCTCAGCTAAACAGTTTCAACTGGAAGTCATGGAGATTACCAGCACACAGCACCCCTACAGACCAGGGTGTCTCTGCTGACGTATCTGAAGCTGGAGGTAAAATTGTCACAGTGTCGAGATGATGTATTACAAGCACAAGGGATGTGAAACAGGGTCCCTGTGCACTTGCAAGCATTTCCCTGGCCTTGGACCAGCTGGATCAGTTACATGTTCTCTTGTTCAGATTTCTGTCCCCTTCCACACCTAACAGCCTCATATGGGACCCAGCCAGAGTATCCCAAAGTGTCACTAGAGCTCTCTGGGAGCAGAGACTCAGATTGGGCTGACAGTACTTCAGAAAGTCTTCTGGGTCTGCATCTTGAATTACTTTTTTTACCTGTTACACTGCATAAGGGAAAGATGAAACTGATAAAATATGTGCCTTAAACAACGTGAGGCAACACTGATGCCTCTCTTCCACCTGTCAGCCAAGGAGACAGGATTTGTATTTCATGACAATGATGTGCCATTTCCTGAGGGTAGCGGGGGATGATTCTTCAGGGATAGCTGTGAAATTATTCTGTGAACACGGAGTCTGAAAGTGCTGAATACCTTAATTGAGCCATTCAGCTCGCAGCAGTCTTCCACTGGACATGAGACATCAATGTATACTTATTAGTGAATGCAGTGCATGAAACCATTTTCATGCGCATATTCAGTGCTTCTGCCCTAAAAAAACCTCACAGCACAATTTCATTAATGGATGAAAAGTTTTAGGGTATGTGTTTCTTAAGAGGAGCGGTTTCAGGCCAGCTGAGTGAAGTCTGGATCATTTGTTAGGAGAGGATAATCTGCAGTTACCCCATACCTCTTATCCTTATTTAGGGAATGGAGTGCAGCAAAATTTTTGCAAAGGAAGAGGTCAGGAGCAATTAAAGGAGCTGTGAGGAAAAGGCTCTGTGAGAGCTCATTGGAGCTGAGAGCTGTTACCTGGAGGCAAGGGCTACATTCAGCAGGCCACGTCCTGGGGTTGCTGATGGTGGTTGTGTTCCTGAGGAGCCTGGCACACAGCTGTCCAGCCCCTCCTGTGCAGCGCTGACAGAGCACTATGAGCCCAGCGCTCGCCTTCACGACAGTGTCATTGCTCATCCTCCCCTGTCCCTGCCAGCCTGTGCTGACACCCTAGGGACAACCATCGACGTTACCGTATGGGTAAGATAGGCTGGCAGTAGTGGGGTTTAAGCACCAGGCATGGCAGCTCGCAAAAACAGGCAGATAACTGCTTTTAACTACACAAAAGGCTCCTCTCTGCTCTTATCTTTTATGTGTTTGTTTTTCTTTAAGGCAAAGAGGAAGAAAGAGTTGTGCTTGTCTACCTGAATGTATTTCTTAATAAAAGGAGGCCTCTGGTGTTATACAAAGGGAAATAGTCACATCCTTCTTGGCACCTGTCATTCAGCTGTTCTTCTGGGGGAGCAGGCTCCAGCTCTTTCCATAGCCAATCCTGCAGTGTCACAGTTCCCTCCATGGCTGCTCAGCAGTTGGAGATCCTGCAGCCCTGCCCAGGACCTGTGCTGGCAGCAGTCTTAGGGTTTTGAAGCCAGTCTCAGACTTGAAGTCTGATTTTGGTGCACTTTACAAGTTGCTGATACACCCTGGTCATAGCCAAATAATGATAAGCTAAAGTCTGAGCTGCTTGTATCTGTGGTACACCCGAAAAAAAGGGAATACTTCCCCTTATTTAAACAGTGCAGCAAAAGCAGATGTCTCCAACAGCTTCGAGGAGCTTCAAGTTTGACTCAGCCATGTCTATAATGCTAACACACAGCTTTCCAGAAGGTTAGAAGGAAAGTTATAAATACATTTGATACATAATTCTGCAGCAACAGCAGACGAATTTTGTGATTTAGACTGTTCCTTCTGTTGGTTTCCTTGCAAAAGCTTAGGCTGGTTGCTAGGCAACTGGCATAAAAAAAGTATATTTCTCTTTGCATTGCAGGCAGGAACCTTGGGAGCAGCAGAGGCCTCGAATGGCTCCTTAAATAGCATTGCTGGGGAATGAAAGTTAAAATATTGAACATTCATTGGTTAGAGATCCTGTTACAAAGGTCAGCTGTCTGGGGAATATTCAATAGTTTGGTTTCCTTTGGTGCAAAAGAAAGATTAGAAAGGGGTTTGCCTGTGTGCTGTAGATAGTACAAAAAATGGAAATTTCCAAAGATTCCTGACTGTTGAGCAGAATACCTAGGTGGGCTATAGAACTGCCTTCAGGCTTGACTTTCTTTTCCTGACAGAAAGTGTGAAGTCACATCAGCAAGGACAAATTTATACTTTTGAATCTTAGAATTTAAGAGGTGCTTTTAAAAGTGAATATTTGAAGCTGCTTAATTGCAATGCTCTAATTTACTAAGCACTGGGTAAAAGAAAAGAGGGAGAATTGGTCCCGATGTTGAGAGAAGTAAATATTTTAGGGAATAACATGCTGGAGGATTCACAAAGAGCTAGATATTCAGTGGAAAGCTAACATCAGAAGAAATAATTCCAGAGTTCTCAGTTGCTGGCTTACTCTGTCATCTTTCCATGTTGGCTGAAGGTCATCTATAGCTAGATGTCTGTCAGTCCCAGGATACAGGGAATACTAATTCTTGTGTAACGATGAAAGATTCCATCTCACTGAGCCACCCCAATCCCTTTGAGAATTTAAAGTACCTTTCAGTTTTTAAGATCAGACAGGATGATATGATGATACTAGAAATAAAGCAGTACTACTTGTGGAGATTCATCTGTTCAGTAAACTGACAGGTGAATTGGGAATGAGGCCGACTACCAAAACCACCAACTTGAGGAACATTGTTCCTTCTGGCTGAAAAGTATTAGTGAAGAAGCA
Source organism: Jacana jacana (assembly GCA_013400555.1). Lineage (NCBI taxonomy): Eukaryota > Metazoa > Chordata > Aves > Charadriiformes > Jacanidae > Jacana > Jacana jacana. The sequence continues at coordinate 18,969 of VZTM01015123.1, forward strand.
AAAAAGTAGAAAGGTTTTTGGAACCTTTGCGAGAGAAGAGCAACTCTTTATGGTGTATGACGTTTGTCTGGTATGATTTACTGTCTGGAAATTCTTTTTCCTTATATTTGTGGTGAGTTTGTATTCTAAATATGAAACAAATCCCTAACGTCCTCCTTTTTGACGCTTTGGTATGGTGGGAGAGAAAAGAAAGGGAAAGAATGAAAAATGTGTTGGAATAAGCTAGGAAAACCAGCATTTGGGCAGAATCTATGCATTTTCCATAGCTGATGGTGAGATCTCTTGAGCCTTTTGGACAAGTAACAAGGGGCTGTAGACTGTTCTTCATTAAAGATGCAAGCATCTTTGAGGAGTATGCTTGCATGCTTTGTTATATAATTAATAATGGGAAGTGGGAATTCTATTTTATATATGGATAGAAGTTTTTCTTTACATTTTACTCCCTTACAGGAGTCAAAACTGTAGCTACAGTAATTACTTAGAGGAAGATGTCCTCTCTGTCTTTTTCTTTCTCATAGCTTCCTTATTATTTCTTGCTGCAGATCAAAAAGTGCCCCACCATAATTGATATGGTACAGATAACTCTTCCAGAAGTCTGTATCAAAAGCAACTGTTAGTACTGTGTGCTACTTTCCAGAAACTGCCTTCCTAATTTTCTTTTCATAAATTATTGTGGAGCATGTTTGTGATCTCTGCAGAAGACAAATACTGTGTGCAAGTAGATTAGGTGAGGAAAAAAATTATAGAAAAAAACAGCTTCTTATAGATATTGGATTTAAATGTGGAACAGTAGTGCCATATCCTTTCCTGTCTCCATTGCAAAAAACAGAAAGCTGTTGGTATGTGAAGGATGGAGATGCTTAATTTTGGTAATGGAAGTTCTTAAGTCCCTTACATGCAGTTCATCCTTTTTTTTAATTTTTGATGGCTGAATGTTCCCATTAAAAACGTGTTTTCGTTCCATAGCCTGATTTGAGCTCAATGCTTTGTTGGTCATAACAAAGGGAGGATGGTCATGAATCTCCTCTAACCTGATGAGGATCCCAAGACTAAGAACTCCTACATCAGACCGCCCATAAACAGAGTTGAAAGCCCCATGAGGCAGCTGTTGGCAGGCTTGCCATTTCTTTAAACCATTTCTGTTTTAACGTGTTTGCATGTGTTTGAGGGGACTTAAAAGTCTTTTTCCCGGAGAGAGGCCAAATGAGACCCAGAGGCAAATCCCTAGTTTTCTGAAATCCTTGGAAACTGGTTCCAGTGCAGTCATTATAATCCAGCAATTAGCAAGCTAAACAGAAAGAACTTAAACCCTGGCTTGAATTTTTATATGAGCCCCTCTGAAGCTCAAAAATATGATTAGGAAGCATGCACTCACTTGGAGTTCAAGCTCTTCTCTTCTCAAAACACGCCTCACCAGTAAATCTAATTTTTATTGCCTTGCGTGAATCTCAAAAACAATGCACTTGGCTGCCTGGTCCACCCACGCTAAGTGAAAGAATATGTACATTTTAATTATCAGATTATTTCAATATTACACAAACACTGTTTTATATTAAATATTTTTACCAACCAATGACATCTGTATTCAATGCTGAGTAGATTATATTTGTTCCCTGCCTATGAATTTCTGTAATTAATATCTTTAAAACACCTTGATATTATATGTCATGCCAGTCTCCCCTAAGTAAGGTCACTGTGGGAGTGGGATATTCTTTCTACCGTCATTCCTTGGCTAACATTTTCATCATCTATATATAATTTCTGCTGAGTGAAGTTTTCAAGGTGAAATTATATAGATCTCTTAAATTTTTAAAACGTGGCTGGGGAGAGGTTTCATGACACCCTGTTTCTAAAATCACTTCTGCTCCATATATTTAATTGCAAACTTTATAAACCTCTATTAAGTGACATAACTTTGTAAGTATTTTAGAAGAGGTGTGGAAACTGGTGCTTGCTCTGTAAATGAATGTTCAGCAGCTCCTGAGTACACATGATAAAGTGATTCCATATGTGAGGTGCTTGGGTGTAGGCATTGGGTGGGATTTTTTTCTGCTTTGCAGTATTCAGTAGTCACTGTTTTCCAGTTGCTTCCTGAAAAGACTCGATGGATGGGAGAGGCGCCCTGCAGTTTGAGGCCAGCAGAGGCTGCAGAGTTGGCTTATGTCCTGAGGACCAGCCTTACTCAATGGACAGTCTGTGGACAGGGGAAGGAGTGAAGTTTAAGAGGAACTGGCATAGAACCAGGTTGTATCACTTCACCTCTGGTGTATGTAGACCCTGGAAGGCCCTACAGTTGTGGCCCAAATTAGGACAGGCCTCTCACTGCTCTGGTTTGTGCTAGTGCTGGCAGTGGTGGCCTGTGGGGCAGCTGTCATCAGCTCCCAGGTACCTCCTGCTTTCCCTGCAGTTGCACTGCTTTTGGGGAGCTGAGAAACCAGCACCAGGTTCAGTTTGTGTCTGTTTCTGAAAGTGCTGGGGCTTGACAGTCTTTTACATACCTGTCTTTTTCAGCTTACTTTTGCATGGTGAGGATGACAAGGGTTGGGGGGGAGTGTCCAGCTTCAAATACACCAACCAGCAAGGAGCATGTTGTCCTGCTCTACTCTTTGGGTTTCTGTTGTCTGGAAACACCTGTGGGGCTGGAATATAGGCAGGAGAGCAGGAAGATGGTGTGCCAGGCTAGAATCCTTATGGGGTTATGCTTACATTTCCAACGTATCCAGCAGTGCTACTAGGAATACCAGCTGCCTGCAGTGCGGGTAGTGTTCTGTGAGAGACGGGAATAAGATGCCATTAAAACCTGAGATATTATGTGTTCTGAACAAACAGGTGTCAGGGAAGTTCATTCTGAGGGATGCTCATCACCTCAGGAAGAATTTGTTTCTGAGAATGGCAAGGTAATGGTTTAAGCACTAGGACAAAATTTATTGATTCCTATTTTGTTCTGAGACAAGCTTCCTTCTGATTTTAGGCAAATTTTGCATTTGGAATTGTAAAACAGCAAATGTTTCCTTACTTTTATTGATGAGATCTGATGTGCCAGGTAGGTGGGAGCAGCCTGGAGAACACAAGGCATGTTGTTGCCTCTCTTCAGACCATGCAGCAGGTACCCAAGCTTTTCAAGCAGGAGGGTTTGCTCTCCACTGCTGCAAAGCCCATGTCTTTGGTTACAAAGCCCATCTTTGCCTTAGCATTAGGCAGGGGTCCCATACATCTGTTTTTCCCTTTTCCCAGGCTCCCTTCCAAGCAAATTCCTATCCAGGCTTTTGAATCCCATAGGAAGAAGTGGACCTTCAGCTCTATGGAGAAAGGAGGTAGCAGATGTGTTGTGGTGTGAGGGAGGGGAGGTGCTGATGGCCAGTGGGGGTCTGAAGCTGCAGTGCTGAGGCTGCAAGGACTCGGAACAGATACCAGGCCAGCTTCCTGTGCCACTCAGAGCACTGGTGGGTCATGGGCAGGAGGAAATGGCCAGGACTTGATAGGAATAGCAGCTAGTTTGACTCTGCAAGATTCTGTTGTTGCTTTGCTGTAATATGGAAAGGCCATGACTATTTAATGCCCTCCTGAGAGGGAACACTCAGTGAGAGAGGACAGTGTTTGTCTTGGGACTGTGTGGAAGAGTTTCAGAGGAATGAGGCATATCAGGAGAAGTTCTGAGAAAAGAAAACTTCCCCTTGAGCTCAAGGTTGAGAGAATTTGTGGGGCTCAGAGGGCAGTACTGAGGAGGATTGGGCCAGGTGGAGTAGGCTAGGAGACTGTCAGGGCAACTTGTGTCACCTTCTCATCAGCTGACTAGACCTTCTCACCAGCATCTGAGACCAGAGCTTTCCTCATTTGTCTTTATACCTCCTGAAACGTGGCAGCCATCAGTATGTGCTGTAAAAAGCAATGTTTGTAGAGTACATTGAATCAAAAGGGCTATGTAACTGCTAATTTAAATAAATATTATTCATTAATGGTAATGTACCACCAGAAAGACAGCAAGAGTTTAATGGACATTCTTTCTAATACATACCACTGGGACCATATGAACAGCATATTGCCCTGCAGTTGCCTGCTCCACCCTTTGCATGATGGGTTCACAGTTGTATTCTTGTATGTTCTGGAAGTGGAGAAGACACAAAATGATCTACAGAGCAGATTACTTTAGCTGCATAAACTTCTCTCTGAGTAGAGTTGGCCTAAAATGTTAACATACTGGAGGATAAGCTCTTTATGATCTCTTCTGGCTTACTGGAAGATGATTGTGTGCAAGGAAAACTATAGCAGAATTCTTGTTAAGCGGGAGGGCAGAATTAAAATAACCAGCATGTTAACAAGGAAACTGTTTCCTGTAAAGGGCACAGCCAGGCCTGGTTCTTTGGTGTGTTTGCTCTGAATGTGGGAAGAGCATGTGTTTGCGTGCGCATGTGTGCACACATGTGTCTGTGAGTGTGGAGGTTGCTAACTTTTTGCTGACATGTGGTTCTTTATTTCATGGCACTTTTTTGTGCATTTCACTGAGATATCTTGCTTGGATTCTGTAACAGCATTGACTAATCACCCTGTTTTATTTCCTCCTTCTCTGTCCCCCTCCTCCTCCAGTCAGCATATGCTGTGTCCGTGCTCAAAGAGTGTGCTAAACTGCGACCTACAGATCCCACCGTTCCTCTCCTGGCTGCCAAGGTCTGCATTGGGTCGCTGCACTGGGTAAGCAAGCCAATGCAGTTCTTATTATGGAATGGATCAGGTGCTGCAGTTACAATACCACAGTGTAGTTACGATGAGGAGAGAGGGAATCCCTGTTAAAAAACATACACACATGGATGCCTTTTAAAAAAACACATGAAAATCTCGGCAAGAAATTTTGCAGTGAGTCACTGAAAATGCGTTTTGTTGGCACATTAAACAAAGGGGAGGGGGGGAAAGCCATAACAAATATTCTGGGGACTGCTTCTTCAGCTGAGTGTCAAGTTGGATCAGCTACTCTTGTAGCCCTTGGAAGACAAATGTCAATAATTGGAAGTGAACTGTTAGACAGTTCAGGTAGGTCTGCTGGACAACTCAATCCTTTGTTCTATAAGTTGCTGAGTCAGTGTTTCGGTTCTGGATGTGTTAACGTATGCCCTAAAAGCAGAGTGGGAGTGGAAGTCTGTGTCTGTGAGATTCTGATTATCCCAAGGAGCAGAAGCATCTGTCAGTCTTTTGCTGCTTGGTTTAATTAATTAAATGGCAGTCTGCTGTTTTCACCTGTCCTCACCACGAGGTGTCCCTGCAGTCAGTGAAGGATTATTACAGCTAATACAAGTAAAACAAAGATGCAAGAAAGCATGACAGAACATACTAGAAGAATCTGTCCAGATTTTGGTTAAAAGTTGTAGGGGCTAGACTTGCTGTTGCTGCGTCTCTTTCTTCCCTGCTTCCCCATCCTCCATATCCCTATCTGGTGAAAGCTGGTATTCAGCTGAATTTTAGTGAGCTGTATCAGTTTACACCTCTGCCAGAGAGGAGATCTGGTTATATATGTTTTTGAATGAACTATACTGTTCAAACAATAATGGTTAAACTTGTATGTGAGTCAGCAAAAACCACGAAGTATCATGTTCTAGGAAAAATCTTTCGGGTCCTAGGGCCTTGAAGAGAATCCCTGCTGAATTACTCAATTTAAATCTCTTGTACCTTCAGCTCACTATATGGATTTTGAGGGCTGAAAGTCTTTCAGTGATATAAAATAACATTCACAGTGATTTTTATTTTCATTTTTTAATAAGCAAATAAGTGTTTTTTCTTGAATCTCAGAGATGTTAAAACAATAGGAGAGCCAGGCAGTTCAGCCGTGTTGAACACTCTTATTAGTATCTGTGATAAAGATTTCAAAACAAGTGCAATTTCTTAGTCTAAAACATCAACAAAGTATATTGATAGTTTTTATTCTGTAGGGTCTGAAGCTACAGGATCTTCATGGGCTCCTGCATTCACTTGGAGCTCATGTCAGGGACTGCAAGAGCCTGATGGCTTCCCCTGGCAATTCTGCTGTCTCGTTGACTGTCAGGAGGTGAAAAAAATGAAAACCCAGCAGAACAGTTCTGTTAAGTGTGAAGAAAATCTTTCTCTGAGATCAGGCTAGTTTTTGTCTAGGAGCCTGAATTTTAGTACAGGAGACAAACTTGGGATCTCCGTATTGCAAATAAATCTTTTGTTCTGCCTTCGTGCTCTGTGAACATGAATCCAACAAGGGGAAAGCACAGGAGCCATGAAGCCAATGAGGGAATGCTCTGCTGGATCTAGTACCAACAAGGAAGAGCTGGTTGGGACTGTGAAGTTTGGGGGCAGCCTTGACTGCAATGACTATGAAGTAGTGTAGTTCAGGATCCTGAGAGAAGGCAGCAAGGCACCTAGCAGAATGGTCCCTTCAGACATGCTTTGACCGACTTTGGCTACTTCTAAACACAAATAGTGACTGCAGGGAGACTGTGGTCTCTTGATACTTGCTAAACATGTGACCTCTGCCATACCTAGCCTTTGGACAAAACTGAAATACAGCAAGTGCATCCTGTGAGACTCCATGCTAAAATCAAGATCACTGGGATGTTCTTATGTTTAACATGAGCAATGAAGTTTTAATGGAGGCAGTGTACCAAACACTGGCTCGTTGATGTATGTTGAGGTGAGGTGAAAGGACAAGATTTCTGTACTGTGAGAAAAGAAATGGCATAGAATTGCTTATTTCTTTTATTGTGCTGCCCTGGTATTCAGGAAGCTTTCACTACCAAGGACTGCATTCCAAATTGTACCATTAAAGTCTGCTGACTGTGATGGATGAGAAGTTAAATATGAAATTATGAGCCCAAATTGAAGATGCTGCTATGCCAGGAAATGGGCAGAGTCAGGATTTGTCCTTCTCATTGGTGCTTTTCCCAACATCTCTATGGCTCTGCTAACACAGCCAGCATATAAAGAAAACCTTGTAGAGACATTTAGAAAAGAAGTTGAAACTGTAATTCAGTCACAGCTCTGTCCTCAGACAATCCAGTATCTCCAGGCTTCTCATACATGGCAGAACTAATAAAGTAACAGTTTAACTCTAAAAAAAATAGAACCCGAAAAAAACAAACCAAAAAGGAAGAAGAGGGAAATGAGCTGGTTTTGATGATTGCAAAGTAAGAGGTTTTTTTCTTTATCTGCTGCTTTTTCATTGTGTGATGCTTTGCAGTGTTTTTCAGTCAGACCCCGGCTCAGAACTCAGTGCAGTATGAAGTACAAATGTGATTTCACAAGGGAGTAATTTTACTGCAGTTCCATAGAGCATAACTTTATGAACTAAAACCAAATCAAAAATATTCCTTTCCCCTCTCCCTTTCACTCAGTGGCCTATGCTTTGCCCTGATACCAAACCTGATGATGGTATAGAAGAGTTTTAATCAAGGGCAGTCAGAAGGAAATGGAGGCATATTTTAAAAGAACAGAAATGGTTTGTTCCCACATCTCTTAGTCAAAGGGATGCTTCTGATATTACTGGCAGACTCCCGTGCCTAATAAAGACCTTCCTGCTTAGCAGAGCTGTTTTCCTAAATGTCATCCTTACAGTAATTATTTGCATTTAAATTACATGGCAATCAAATCAGAATTGAATGATTTAAACTGGAAGTGAACAAGCTGATCAATGCCAGTATAAATAGAAAGGAGGATAGACGTAGCATGGGAACAGTCTAATGGACAAATATTAACAGTTACAAATACTCTCGTATATATCTGGCTTTTCAGAACATATAAAATATGATTAATTTCTCAATAGGAAACGTATCTACATAGTTCATTGCTGGCTAGGCACGAAAAGGGTGAAATCAAATCACCATTTATCTAAATGAATCACCTAATTTATATGTCCTGCATCTGTCTGCTGTGTGCTTTCTGTGCAGTATTGTACTCAGTTTGTTTGTGGTCCATGGACAAGCAGTACTTTAGTCTTATTTCAGTTACTAGCAATAAAAAAAAAAATATTTATGCAGTCAGATAATTCTATAATGTCATGAGGGGCACAGAACAGTTTATTTCCTGATTAATCTTGTGATCATTTGACTTGTTTTGCTGGCTTTGTACGTAGTATCTCAGCACACTTTAAGAACCACGGAAAACAAAAAATAAACCATAGTGAATTTACAACATTGAGGATGCCCAGATTACATCTATGAAATAATCTTTCAAAGCAGAACAAATCTAAGTAAGAACACACATACATTCATGCTGTGCCATGCAAATCAATATGTAACAGAGCCTGATGGGGAAAAGAACTAAACGCCCTCAGCTTCTGTTGTGACAGTATGACCAGATTATTAGCTGATGTAAGTTGGCACTACTCCACTGGCATATTACTGGCACCATGCTGCGTTACATCAGCAGATGATCTGCTCCATCAACCATTAGCTTTTAGAATTGGGCCTGCAGTAAACAACTGAGTGATATAAGCAATGTTTTGGTTACCTTTGTCAGAATTATAGGTATAAATCTCACAAATTTAAAATAATAAAAAACTGGTGAAGTAAACAGTAAATCAATACCTCATTAATTCTAGAGCTTATGTCAGATGTTTTGGAGGATCAGTTTTAGGGTCTCTAAAACTAGTGCAGCTATATAGACAACACTTGTCTGGTCAGGATGCAAGTGCGCATGTACTTAATAAAGTTCATGAGATACAAAAGCTGTTAGCAAAGATGGAATTTTTATACTGTATCTAGCCCATTACACAGTGTTTTAAATGTCATTGTAGTGGGCTCAGAATTACTTTTGATGCATCATGCTGCCTAGCCTTCCAGTTTGCTGAAGTCACATGTGAATGATTCTAGCAAGTGAACACAAAGCCCATTTTTATTTAGTCCACAGTCTTTTAGCATTCCTGAATGCACTATGAAGTTTTTGACTATTGAAGTTCAGAGTATTGTTTTAATTTTTCATAGGAAAGTTGATGTAGCTTACTGTGAAATGTGTCCATAACTGAGGTTGTCTGCCTTGGTCCACTATAAATTCAGAGTTCCATTTACTAAAAGGCCTGCTGCAGTTTCCTCTGTCACTCAGCCTTCCCTGGCAGGCCTCAGCTGAATGCTTGCTCACTCGCCTATTTTGGCAGTGACTTTGAGTTGTAGCAGGAGTTGTTGGTTTTAATATTTTAACAGTACAGTACTGTTAATTCCACTACTGATTCTAGGTTCTCCAGGACCCTGTTATAGCAGGTGTTGTAAAAATACTAAAACTAGAACTTCTGCTTACAGGCAATTGTTAAATGCTTCATTTCTTCATTTTAGGAGCCTTGTTTAAAGGTGTTTAGGGTTACTATGATGCTTTCTTGTGCCTTTTACTCTATTGATTTAAATAGGGGCATGTTGAATACTTTTTAAATACACATAGAGATAAATGGGCTATAATCCTAGGATAGGCTTGACTCTTCTAGAACTCTGGTATGACAGAGGGTAGGAAGACATGAGGCATGTTCTTACTATTTTCATTGCCCCACAGTTCATATCACAGAAATAGTGTTGTGCTAAACTTGTATTGCACCAAATGGTGCCAGTTTTATCAGTTAGTGTGAGCTTTTGGAGGGATTTTGCTCCATGGCAAAAGCCACATTGCAAGATAGCACTGTGCCTCGCAGACATTTCCCTTGTTTCTTTTAACTCCCCAATGTTAGTGTGCACATTCAAGTGTTCTGCTCCAGCACTTTGCTGGGAAGACAGAGATCGTGCCATCAGTCAAGAAAAGGGAGAAGGGAGTGAGGTCAGGCCAGGCCAGAGCATGCATGGAGTCATAAAAAGTGAGTAAGGCATACCATGAGGTCAATACATCATGGTGTATGTGTAGAGGGGAGAGGTTGGCAGGATGTAGATTTAGAGCTGCATACTTCTGAGGTAACAGCTTATCATTCATTACTTCTACAGACCACTTAATCCGAGAGTTCTCTCTCCTTCTGTCCGTTGTTGACCCTGTCACTATAGATAATAAATGCTGTGCATGTGCTTGTAGACAGTCACTCAGGAGTCGCAAGGAAATGCTTAGGTCTTACTGCAGTATGAATAATACTGAAAGATTAAATCTAGTCCCATTATTCTGCCTGTTGAATGGACACTCTAGAGGACCGACATCACTAGGTCCAGAGGTTACTGAGAAAGCAGTGACTGGTAAGGAGCTACTAGAGATTTTGTCCTTCTTTTAAAAGACTTTCTTGCTTACATCATAGCTGCAGTTATTGCAGCAATCCCAAGCATTTCAGGCATCAGAAATGACCAAGGATTTTGCTTTCTAATTGTCTTCCTTGTGAACAAACCACTCTTGCTACAGTGGAAGAAAGGCCCAAGTATTCCTAAGTGCAGGGACCTAGGCTTACACGCAGAATGGGTTGTTGGGTTTAGCACTGGTGACGTGGAGAAAAGGCAACTATACCAACCATAGAAAGCTCAGGAATTTTTTTCCTGATGTGTGTAACATGATTTGCTTTGTATGCTGTAAACAGCTGTGGGACAAAACCTTTCCATTATACTGTGCCGTATTGCCTGCTTTCTCCCTGTGTGTTTTTCCTCCCCTTAGTCTCCTTTCCCAGTATTTAATTTTCTCTTCTCTTTGAATCAGCATCTATACCTACAATTCACTTTAATAGAAGTTATAAGAAGAGGTCAATCCCTCTGGTTAATAGCATATGTAATTTTATGTAGATGCCCTTTCTGGAGGATTTGAGTCTCTTACATGCTCAGTCTCACTGGTGTCCAAACTCCCCGGTTTCACTAACCTTGTCTGATGTCTCAAGTCCAGTGTCACTTGGCATGTTTCCTGCCTCCTGCCTTGTGCACTCCTCTTTTTCGGTGTAGTGGGTGCTATTTCAGTGCTGCTGTACATCATGAATTTACTTGTCTTCAATTGTTCTAAATCCATACTGGTGAGAACTGCAGCTCCCACTTACAGTCTTGGCGGGTGCTGATTCAGTGGGGTTGGGCTTGAGCTTTTCTAAAAACAAGCTGGGTGGCAGTTGAAAACCAGGTGGGTGGCGATAGGCCAGGGGACAGCACCTGCTGTTCCCCACTCCCTTGTCAGTGTGCCCCTGGGCTTGGCTCGAGCACACAGTGAAATATGCAGTCAAATAACATGGCTCGCTTTAACAGCCACTCTCTGTTTCAGGGAAAACACCCCTCAGGGTCATGCAGCTAACAACTGTCCCTTTTCCATCAAAGGTGATGGAGGGGGTGGAAGGGGAAAAGGTCCCCAACCCCACAATATTACAGTCTTGTCAGTGTTAGCTCACAGTTTGGCAGCCTGTCTCTCTCCAGGTGCCAAGTGTGTGCTTGTTTCTGGGATGGTGAAGAGGTTGCTTAGCTAGTACTTCCAGGTGCCTCCTGACAATTTATACAGCTCGAGTTCAAAATACAGAAAGTTCTTTTTAGATTGTTTTTCCCCCAGATCTGGTTTCTGAGCTTTCTTCCATGCAGGTCTTGGAGACAGAGAATCTCTCCCTGAAACCTGTGATGCTGCCTTTCTCTCCACCAGCTATGCAGTGCAAAGTATGCAGAAGAATATAAGAACAGCAAAGCTCAAATCGGCAGTATTTGTGCAGCTTTGAAGACTGTATTTTGCTTGCTTCTGCGGGAATAACAAATAATGATTTTAAGGAAATGGAATTCCAGTTGTTACCAGCGCTCCTGATGCCAATTTTCCATCGTGTTGGAAGCTGCTGGTAGTGCTGCTTGCAACCAGGTACAGCAGTATGCTGTGCATTCTGTAATCACAAAGTGCTGCTTTGCTGTGCCTGCTGTGAGGGAGGACACGTATCATCCTGTGGCTTAGAGCTTACTAGCAAGGGCCTATAAGTTGCAACAAGAAGGTTTGATCCATGTTCCTTGCCCTTCCAATGCACTGTTGCACCACTTTACCATTGGAATCCTCCTCTAAAATGAATGAGCCCTTTTGGTTCCCTTCATATTGAGGCTGGCTTTGCAGTAGGAGTGGGAATGGATGTCTTGATTTTCCTGATAAGCTTTCTGCTGCTTAGCTCACTTCTGTGTACCTCAAGCTCACAACTTCTGGGAGGTCCACAGGGGGAGACTTCACATACCCAGCACCACATGGGGAGAGGAGAAAGGGGGAGCAGCTCCTGTGGCTTCAAGTCATGCAGCAGCATGTAGGAGCTTCAGTTGGGACGGGTTGTATCTAGTGGGACTCTAGAGGGGATGATGCCTCATTTGCAGGCCTTCCCTTCCTCCCTCCCTCTCTTTCCCATTGCTACTGGACTGGAGACATCTCATATGCTCAAGAAACCCTGTGGACCCAGCTTTACTGGCAGATCACAGCTCAGGCTCACGCTGGGACACTCAGGTGCATGGAGAGTGAGTTTTCACCCATACTGCAATCCGGTAAGGGCAGTTTGCACCAGATAGTTGAAACCTCACAATAGGTGACATGAATGAAAGGTTTGGCTTTTCACACTTGCCCAGGATGATTGAAGAGGACAAGAATGGGAGAAAAGGGGGCAATGGCAGCCACAGAGGGGCAGGTAGGGGAAATGGCTGAGTGGCTGTAAGAAGGAAAAGTAAATGCTGTCATAAACAGAACCAGCTGTGCTGGAGCTTGCGAGGCCACATATTTTCAAAGCAGCCTTCAGCTGACCCAAGTTTGCATTCATGAGAATCTTTGTGGCCAGTCAAAGTGCCATTAGTCTTTAGCATGAATAAATGTTTATAAGAATGTTTGTGCTAGAAGTGCTTTTTCAGCCATTCTGAAAAGTTGTGGTTTTAATTATTCATACAGTAGATTAATCTGACACTCACAGGTGGCCCTGGATAACTGGCAGGCAAGAAAGCTGAATGGTGTGCTGCTGATTTATGCAGCATAGGCCATCAGTCAGAGACTGGAAACACCATCAGGTGACCATTTAGAGAAACAATGGAGCAAAATCTCTCCAATTTTAAATGTCTCCATTTCAACTCCAAACCTTTCATTTAATCTCTTTTTTCATACGCTTTACCCACCCCTACCCTTGTTCACTAGTCATTAGAATTCCTTGTATAGCTCTTTTCTTCATCTAATGGAGACTTCTTGGATGAAAGCGTATGTGGGGAAAAGAGAAGAAACAATGAAGAAAGAGAGTGGGAATACAGCTGTTTGTGGCTGCAAAAGAAGTGCATAATTAATTTTCTGGCTGTAGAGATTTCAGGTCTTACATAAAAGTTCCTGAGAGCTGAAAATTCAGGTATTGTTTCATGGAAAGGTTTTTTGTTGTTGTTGGGTGTTTTTTTCTTTGTTGTTTTTTCTTTGTGGCAAGTCATGGGACATTTTCTTCTTCCATTGCCCTAGGCTCTGATCCAGAATGCACTTCATTATGTGGCAGGGAAGTTAGTTGGGACTACTGACAGGGTTAAGAAATCTCCTGGAACAAATCTCAGTCTTCCTGATGTGATCAGAGTTTAAAGGGTCTCATCTAAGCACCACTGAAGTCAGTAGGATTATTTCCAGTGTTTTCAGTGGACTTTGGATAATGTTTAAGACAGTCCTTGCAGTTAGTAGCCCCAAGTATGCCCCAAGGGGGTATTCCTGTTTCAGTTGGTAGGTTCCAGATTCATAGTTGACTAGGCAATCGGCAAGACTGTAATGCTTTCATAGTGCTTTCAGAGAAAACTCTGATGATAAAATATACATTGATCATTGGGCTGACTGATCTGAGTTTTCAGAAATTTGGGAACTATTGGTCTACATCTAGTTTGAATTGTATGGCCTCAGGGAGCTGTACAAATGAGACTCAAGCAGTTACACTATGTTTTCACTTGCACTTTTCAGCCTTTCTTTGTGCTTACATTAACAGTATTTCCCCCCCCCACCCCCACCCCCTGATGTGTGATATCGTGTAATAAATACCAGTTCCTTTGTTTATGAAGGTGTTGGCTGATGTTGTCGCCTGAATGTCTTCAAGTGATGTAACTAGGAGGCCCTGGTACTAAAGCTGAGTATTAAGAGAGCAAGTTTCAGTTACATCTGCAGTACTTGTATCCAAACCAGTTGGATTTCAAACAAAAATTTATTTCCTCAAAGTTAAACAATCCCATGCTAGAAAGTCAGTTGTCATGTAACAAAAGTTTCCAAAATGAGAATTTTTCCGATAGTGTAATGCTGTCTGGTGCTTAATTAGAGATGACTCTGATTATGGTTGACAGGATATGCAGACTATCTTGTAAAGAAACTAGATCTTCCCGTAGGCTTTGTGTCTTTCAGGCATTACTTTCAGCTCTTGCCTGTACCCCTCCAACCTACGCTTTTCCAGATGTATACAGTCTACAGGTCTTAGTCTTTTCTACGTGTAATGGGCAAGTGATGTTAATGAGAGTTCAGGGTTAGAAATAAGGAGCAGTCTATTCTGTAGTAAAATACTCAAATTAATTTTTGTTTACAATTCTCACTAGGTCAGATTTTTAAAGATACAAAGCTTTATATTTTCATTAAACTTAGGTCTCTGTGGTCAGCTGGAAAGGAAGATTGGGGGGAAGAATTCTATACACTAGTAGAAGAGACCAGCTTACATATTTCACCATTCTGAAGGCTGATCCTGAGAGGTTGTGACTGCTTTCTCTTCTCATTTCAATCTGCAATATAAAATGCATTTTCAGTGAAGTAGTGTCTTTGCAAAAGTTGCAAAGTGTGGCTAGTGGAGCATGAGCTGCTAAGGTAGCATGGCATTTCAGATCAAAACTTGTGTCCTGGATTTGCTGCCTCCATCTTGTGGCAGCAGAACTGCAAGCAGCAGCTGAACTCAGCATTCAGTGAAGTGCTTGCTTTTTTAATTTTTATAACATTTTAAAAGGAGTAAAAATTGCTAAGGTTTAAATACATCATACAGAAAACTAGATGGTCTTCCTTTGAAGGTAAAAACTCGTTAGACCTTTCAATGTACTGCTAGGATAGTTGTCAGTAGTAAGTTGGTCCAACATTTGTATTTAAGGTTGTATGATTGAAGTGTGCATGAAGGGAAATAAAAAAATAAGATAGTGTTCCTCATTAACCTTAAACATCTGAAAATAGTTTGGGGTGGATGCTTAAATCAAAACCAAAACTTTTCTCAGAACTGTGTTATGTGCACCAAGGTCTGCTAATCTGACCTTCCGTGCCCTCCTTTCCATGAGTGTTTACTGTGAGCACTGTGAGCCCTTGTATGAATGGCTCTCAGATAGCTTATAGGCAAGCTTAATGAGATAAAGACCAGTTGACAGAGCTGGGCTTGTTCAGCCTGGAGAAGAGAAGGTTTCAGGGACACTTATAGCAGCCTTCCAGTATCTGAGCCTACAACGGAGCTGGAGAGGGACTCTTTGTCAGGAAGTATAGTGACAGCACTAGGGGAAATGGCTTTAAATTGCAAGAGGGGAGGTTTAGGTTAGATACTAGAAAGAAATTCTTTCCTGTGAGAGTGGTGAGGCACTGGAACAGGTTGCTCAGGGAAGTTGTGGATGCTCTATCCCTTTGAGTATTTAAGGCCAGGCTGGATGGGGCTTTGAGCAACCTGCTCTAGTGGGAGGTGTCCCTGCCCATGGCAGGGGGATTGGAACTTGATGATCTTTCATGTCCCTTTTAAATCTAACCATTCCAATACTCTATGGTAACCTTATTGAAGCAAGTATAGAGGAAATGCTTATAAGTCTCAACCTACCTCTTTTGCAGCTGGAGGAAGGAGAACGCTTTGCTAAAATGGTGATAGACCTTGGTGAGGATGCTGGAGAGGCCCTAGCAAAAGGTTACCTGGCACTGGGCCTGACATACAGTCTTCAAGCTACTGATGGTGAGTTATCATGTTTGTCAGGTATATTGTATAGAAAGCATCTGTTTGAGTCTTCAGTGCAGACAATGGGAAGTTATTAGAAACTCTGCTTTTAGTGCTGAGGGGACATGGAAAACAATGAAATGACAAGACAAACTGGGACTGTTAACTTGCTCAGAGAACTGTCTTCTATGGTAATAAAGGTGAAATTTTTAGGCAAAGGAAGAAATGCAAATCATTACTTAGGAGGTGATAATTTGACTGTAGCCAACAACGCTTGGTGTATTTTACTTGGATTTTTGTAATACGTTTCTGTTGCTTATTTACACAACAAAAAGTCAAACTTTCCGTCTGTTTCCATATTTTTGTCACCCACTCATAAATCACGTAAAGAAATACAATCCAAAAACTGGAGTCAGAAATGTCTGACTTCAGTTCCTGGCGTGATACTGATTCCCCACAGAGATTCAACCTCTCTGTGATGTCGTTTCTTTCTCTGCTTAGAAGTAAACAAGATAAAAATATCTACCACACTGATACATGTGTATGTTGACTAGATAGAGACCACTGAATGTAAGAAGGATTTTTTAACGCTGCTTGCTTGAGTTTTGAATGGCTGGAAAATGGGCTCCTGCAGATTTGCTGCTTGGTAGCCACAAGGGCTTGAAGTCCCAGTGTTTGGGATAGTTATAGTTCTGACCTTCATCAAGCTCACAGGTGGGAACAGACTTTGTTTCTCCTACGACTTCTAATATAGGTAGAAGGTCTTCTAACATAGTTTCTTTGAATAACGGCTGAGCTAGTGTGTTTCCTAATCAATTTGGCAATTCTGCCCACATGCAAGCAATGGCTTTTCTGTCTGATGGGTCCCGTAGAAAGGAACCAACTTCTTCCAGCAAAGGAGCCTGAAACAAAGCTGAAATGACTGTATGGTATTAGGGAAGTATGCTGGCCTTGCAAGTTATACCATAATTCTGCAAAGCATGTGTACGAGGAAGTGGCTGTTAGTACTGCAGGTGGGTGTATTTTGTCAGCCAGCCCCATCTGATCAGCTGTTCTGAGAACTGCTTTCCAGCGTGGAGGCTAATGGGGGCTGTAGCTCTCTTTGGTTCTCCATTTCTTTCCACAGAATAGTTCCCCCTTGAAAGTTCGTGTCAAGAAACAGATGTCATTCCTAGCCTGAACCTTCTCATATATATTTTTTTAAACTTCATTAAGTATTGAGTTCTGTTTAACAGCCTAGCTTTATAAGGCATTTTGCCTACATTTTGAAACTACTGTCCCTAAAGCTATACAAGATCCCAGAGACTATTTTCAGAGATGGAAGGTTTTCTATGTTTGCCCATTACGATCTATGTGTTATCCTCAGTATGGAAAGGAGGTGGTTTCTAAAGAATGGAGTTGCAGAGTCATGTGCTGTACTCTGGCTTTAAAAGTACTTTGATGCAGCCAAATGCAAAATGGAAACTTTTCTTCTGGAAGAGAAGTCTTCTCTGAGTTTTCAAGAGATTAGTTCAGATGTTGTGCTAAGTGTCCTTTTTAATGTGAAAGGATTTTTTTCCCAATTAGCATGTGATTTATTTTGTAAAACACTGGAATATTTGCCTTCTCCTTGTATCTCTAGCCTTTAAGTCAATAGGGCCAGTCACTCAGTTATTTGGGAGAAGTCTTTCACATTATATTTTAATAAAATGGATTAAGTCCTTGTAAAGCACACTTATGATGATCATGAGTATGGAACAGCATTTTACTAGAAAATGTCAAATGTGTGCAAATGCAAGATTTTCATTAGCATAATTAAAAAT
>VZTM01015123.1:40674-52455 GCA_013400555.1 Jacana jacana
GGAGAGGTGAGTAGGAATCTTGCAGATACTTGCATTGTGTATTTCTTTGGATGTATTTAGAATAATTGTTTGTTTTAATGTTTTTTTCTCTGCATAAGGCTTCCTTGCCTAAAAGTTTAGAAACAGTTCAATAGACTTCAGCAATAGTCTGCCAAAACTATTCCTGTGGTGGCTAAATTATGGCAGAGATTATTTGGTTGAACATCCAAGGTAAGAGTACCACTTCTGCCATTAAACAGCAATAACCTCAGCTCCAAATTAGTTGCAGTGAGATCTACAGTGCTGGGAGATGGAGCTTCCTCACCTGATGTTTTCTCTCTGTTATTGTGTGAAGCAGGTTTAAACTCCTGTTTCGCACGTAGTGGGAATGTAACTTCACCACCAGGGTACAGATGGCTATGGAGTGACCTGGCATCAGTGCACTTCCCAGCAAGGGGATGATTGCTGTTCTAATGAGTGTTTGCATGAGCTCTTTATATGAAAAGAGGTCTGTGGACCTAGTGGTGCAAAGTCATCACCATTCTCCTGTTCTTCACCACCGTATTTTGTGGGGAGTCTGGTCCAATGGCTCTGCCCTGAAATTGCCTGTGAATTAAACTCTGCAACAACAACTAGTTCAAGTAAAACTGCTTAGATTAAAAAAAACCCACTTTTGTCTGTTCTATTGTGGTAAAGAGGTGAGCTGTGAGGTTCCTGACCCAGTTACAACTAAGTTACGTCGCCCAAAATATACCAGATGGTGTTTGGGCAGTTAACATTGTAAATGTAAATACCTACCAGACTTCAGATTGCAGCTAAATGGAAGCTTTTATGTTCTAAGTCTTTGACTGACGTATCTAATTCTGTGTTTGCTGTGATCATACACTACAGAAGTGAAGAAGATTTGAGATCTCTCGTATCTCAAAGTACAGATGTAGCAGGCTGGGCATGTTACTGGATCTTACATGTTTTGCTGATGCTGAACAGAGAGTTGCCCAGCATGTTTGCCTTGCCTTGGCATTGCAGTGGTTGCAAGAGCATGTAGTAAGCTGAAACCAGAGATGTAGTTCTGGATATTTACCCTAAGGAGACCTGAAAGATAAAATTTTAAAAAGGCATTTACTCCATCACTTTTTTAGATTAGGAGTATACTTTAAGTCACACTCGTTCCAGGACTCCAATGTAATACTTTAACTACCACACAATTTTGATGTAATTGCAGTGCTGCAGTGCTTTTAAACTGCATTTATTTTTATCCTTTGACCTTTCCTACCGGCTGTGACTTGTTTTCATGGTATCTTAACTCCAGCTAGGAAGCAGACAAGCTTCTAGCCAAACATTAGGTACTCAAGCTTCAGCCAACAGGGATGTTGTGACAGTGAGGTGGTTACTAATGTCTTCCTAAATGCCTGAGTTTGATTTTTTTTTTCTTTTCCTTTTTTTTTTCCCCACGTGTTTTTAAAGTACACATATGATCTCAGCTTGTCGTCTTCTTTCTAAGTGGCCTTTACAGCTGGAAGCTTGAATCAAATATTTTTTGCAATATCTTTTGAGGAATTGAACAGTAAAGTTCAATTCCCTTTGTTTCTTTCCAAAAGCACCATTAATCTCTTCTGTACAACCACATGAACTTTTCCCTGTTGTTAATTGTTGGAGAGGCTACTGAAGGTTTCACAGAAACTGCTTGCTAAAGTGGCTGCTCACCCTGCTCTAACAGCTTAGGGCAAAGCTGAGTTCTGTCTTGTGGAGTCTTGTTTTTGTTGTTATGGTTTTGTTGTAGGGTGTTGGGGGTTTTGGTTTTTTTTAAAATGAGGGGGGAAATTAGTGACTTGCATGTACTAATGGCTTACTGAGGCTTTTGGCATTGCTTCAGAATCCTTGAGTGCTACCTTGACTTGCAGAGTTACAGGATATATTCAGTCTGTGCTTTTGCCAAACCAGGTTGGACTGGATGATCCTTGTGGTCCTTTCCAATCCAGCATTCTACAATTCTATGATTTATATTAAAATTAATTCATTCTAGAGCCATTAGTTACAAAAGTAAACTCCAACAACTTCTTGCTCACAGGCCAAGATGGCATTTGAGAAGTGGCTGCTATTGAAATGGTGTGTGGTTTGTTTTCTGAAGTAATTCGTTGATCTTTCTTTCTTTCTGTCTTTCTGTCTTTCTTTCTGTCTGTCTGTCTGTCTGTCTTTCTTTCTGTGGAAGTTATTAGCAAATGAATAGTTTTGGCAGGGTTTTTAACCGGGGGCTTGTCAGCCTGACGTTTATCTCTCATTACCTCTCATGTTAATCGTGCTCACTTTGGGCAGGGTGATGCAGGTGCAGGCTTCTCTGGTGTCCTGGAACACAGCCCAGAAAGAGGTTAAGAACGTTGTTTGGCTATGAGGGACCTTCCTCTTCCCCTTCTCTCCCATATGAAATTATTTCCCAAGTCAGCCCTGTAGGTCAGCAAGGGGATAAACCACTAGTCGCTGGGCTGGGCTAGCAATGTGGCATGATCCCCAAAATTCTATCCTAACATTGCCTTAGTTAATGGCTTTTCCACAGGCTGGCCAGCCCAGACTGCAGTTTTGTGCTTAGCATAGTCTGAAAAGGATAGTTCTGCCCTGCTTGTCCATCCCTGTTCCCTGCCTTGCATAAGCCTGTGTGAAGGGCCTCCACATCTGTTTCTGGAGACACTGCACCCCTCAGTAACCAAGGGATCACTGCAGTGCCCGCTGCCAGCTGTGGGCTAGAAGGTAATATCCAAGAGGTCCAGACTTGAGAAGTAAGGGCCTTGGTTTTGGTCCAGGCTCAGCTCCTGCTGTCAAATCCTCATTCCTCCCTCAGTATTCCCTTTCCAAATTAGGAGTCTACTGTCAACAATTAGACTAGAAACTGCAGGGTGGAGGATGTTTTGTGTGTTTGAGCACTAGCTCATGGCATGGGCTGCTGATCTTTAGTCTTCTATGTACTCATAGTCACAATAATAGCAGAAACAAGTATAACTTTTCCAGTGCTAACCTAACCCTCTCCTGCTTTTTGAAAAGTGGCAACATGGGAACAAGTTAAACAGTTATCTCCCTCGCCTAAATTACCTAAAGATAATGCTTTAATGGGTTTATCATAAGTTGAGAGCTACTTTCTTCATATCAGTTCCTGAAGTTCCAAAACATTAAGTGGCATGTAGTGAAGGAGCATGTAAGTTGTAGAACATCCTGACACTTGTGTTTCTCATACTCATTCCTTTGAGCCTGGCTTAGCCAGGCCAGCATTGGTGTGCCTTTTTTCCAGTTTCAGTATGCTCCCCTGTTACTGGACCAGTTTTCTATAGGCGAGGACTTGGTTTTGTTCTGTGCTTGTGTGTGACTACGGTGAAGGAGTTCTGCAAAGTACAATCTAACGGTCACTTTTCTTTTTGTATTGTGTGGTCATCCTTGCAGAGCACGTGACTTGGCCCCAGAAGATCACCAAATCATCCTCTACCTGTCGCTGCAGCTGGCTCTTGTCAGACAGGTATGTGCAGTCATTTGCAATTACTGAGTCATGAGAGGGCCGGAGAAGGTCTTGTCCAATTGAACAAGACCCAGACTTGCTAAACAGGGTCCCTTCCTTCCTACATTGTAATCAGTAGCAATCAATCAGAATATGTTTGTGTAAGACTTTTAAATTATTTTTTAAATAGTAATTTTACAGCACATGGAATGACCTCTGCTAGGGCATGCATTTGGCTCTAACTCATGAGCAGTGCTGTTTTCACTTGGAGCAGCTTTGTCCGGGTGGGGTGAGCAAGGTGTATTTGTTCCTGTTCCCCGGGTATCATGCTGCATCCTGCTGCTGGCCACTCCAAAGGCTCCCTCATTACTGCCCACTTCTGTATCACACCAGATCACACGCTGTGTGTGCTGGCGTTTGGTTTATTCCATACTTGGGCACGTTCAGCGTTAGGCTTTGATGGGTGCTGGAGCTCTGCAGTGAGTGGGATTAGTTGGCGTTTGAATGCTGCTGCAGGTGTTAACTCATAAAAATTAAGCTGATCAGAAAATACACTGCACTGCCTTTCAGAACAAACATTTGGGCTGTGCTTTATTTTTCTGTCCCTTTTTTTCTAATTGGGATGTGATTTATTTCTCTGTCCTTTCTGTTTAAAATCCAAAGTCTTTATTTGAACAACCCCTATTTTTCAAACGCTTCTTTAGCTAGACTTGAAATTTCATCATCATAGTTTTCTTTTTTTGGCAAGCATTCTGCTTGCTGCAGTTTTCTCTCCTCAGTCTACACTACAAACAGTTGGATCCTTCTTACTTTCTCAGCTAATTAGGAGAGCTATGTGTTCATTAGGTTAAGCTAATTGTTCCAAGAGAGCACACTCTTGATAATGTCACTTTTGTAACCCTTTCATAATGAGAGCAGTGTGTTGTAAGGAAGCCTGCAATAGAAACGGATAATTAAAATGGCTTATTTAACTTTCTTATCTGCCTACTGGCTGCTTCATGAGGCAGTTTGCTCAGGGTCTTTCATTAAAAAATATCCGGCTATCCTTCTTTCTCTCACAGCTTCTGCCTCTTGGGGAGGTTGTCTGATTTGCTGCCTCTTCTGCTTCTTGCCGCGAGTAAAAGCATTACAGCTTTTCAGCTCCTCTCCATAAAAATAAAATGAAGATTTTAGTGGTCATTCGTTCTTTGTTGTTTTAACTGTTATTGGTCCACTGCATTTTAACTCATTACCCTTTCTTTTTCTCCAGTTGTAGCCTGTCTTTATGGTGTTGTTTCATATGTCTCATTTCATCATTTCCCTTCCCTCCTGTTCTTTCCATTCAGTCTTTTGTGCTCATGTTCACTTTCTCTTTTGTCTACTTCACCTGTGTATTTTCATCCTTGATGTTCTGCCAGTCGCCCTTGCTACCACAGATGTGCGATCTAAATGTGTTATGTAGTGTCAGCCTGGCCCTTGCAAAGCTGCTCCTGCTCTTCTCCATCTAGTGAGATATAAATCTTTAACGCATGCTTGGAGAGAGAGGAGATACCTGAGACATCTTTATTTTTAGACTGCTGTAAAATATCCTACCCTCCTTTTGCCAGTTTACTTAATGATAAACATTTGGTAATGCATTTTTAATATCCTTAATTATTTAAAGTATCTAATATATTCTGTTTCTGATTAACTGAAAGATAAATGATACCTTTTTTGATAGATTACATTAACTATTGAACATTGCAGCTAGGACTTTCATCAGGTGAGTGGTGCTACAGTACCAACAAATCAAGCCATTGCTACACAGTAGGTTATAATATAATACCTGACTGTTATTCTCAACAAATAGGCCTTTTTAATTCCATAGTCAAGGTCAATAAAAGAGGTAACCTTACCCTACACTGAAAAACTCTAGGTATCAGCTTGCATAGATAAGAGAGCGTTTTCATGGAACAAAGCAAGAGGCAGCTGGTCGGTAGAATGCCAAGCAAAGTTGGAGCAATTCATCTTCCTTGGAAGACTCTGTAAAATGTTTCCAGTAGTACTTGTCTCTGTCAGCATTGGGCAAGAGAAAAGGAAATGGAAAAGCATAAGATTTCCTCTGAAATGCAACAAGGATGTGACAAGAAGAGGAATGGTTATAAAAGTTTTTTGCAGATTTTGCAGTTGAAGACCACCAGCAACCGAAGTGAAAGATGATGATGTGCTTTGTACTTCATTTGTGTGTGTGACTCTGTCTGAAAGAGCACCAGACACTGGAGGGTTTAGAATCATAGAATAGTTTGAGTTGGAAGGGACCTTTAAAAGTCTAGTGCAACCTTCCCTGCAATGAGCAGGGGCATCTTCAACTATCAGGTTGCTCTGAGCCCCATCCAGCTTCACCTTGAATGTTTTCAGGTATGGGGCATCCACCACCTCTCTGAGCAACCCTTTCCAGTGTTTCACCACCCTCAGCATAAAAAAAATTCTTCCTTCTGTCTGGTCTAAATCTCTCTGCTTTTAGTTTAAAGCCATTACCCCTTGTCACTTCACAACAGGCCCTGGTAAAAAGTTTGTCCCATCTTTCTTATAAGCCCCCTTTTAGTATTGAAGAGCCACAGTAAGGTCTCCCCGGAGCCTTCCCTTCTCCAAACTGGACAACCCCAGTGCTCTCAGCCTTTCTTCATGGGGGAAGTATTGCATCCCTCTGATCATTTTCACTCTAGGTCAGTTCTACAGCATTTTAGGGTGGACTTTTCAGCAAAATTTTTGCAGCTGAACGGAGGTAGTGTGGCCTGGACGATAGGGTAGTAAGGTGGATTGTGAACTGGCTGAAGCATGGAAGCCAGAGAGTTTTGGTCAATGGGACAGAGTCTACTTGGAGGCCTGTGTCTAGTGGAGTCCCTCAGGGATCAGTACTGGGACTGGTACTGTTCAATATATTCATCAATGGCTTGGATGAGGGAGTAGAGTGTACTATCAGCAAGTTTGCTGATGACACCAAACTAGGAGGAGTGGCTGACACGCCAGAAGGCTGTGCTGCCATTCAGCGGGACCTGGACAAGCTGGAGAGTTGGGCGGGGAGAAATTTAATGAAATAGAACAAGGGCAAGTGTAGAGTCTTNAGGAGGATGGAGCCAGGCTCTTCTCAATGACATCCAATGATAGGACAAGGGGCAATGGGTGCAAGCTGTCACATAGGAGGTTCCACTTAAATATGAGGAAAAACTTCTTCACAGTGAGGGTGACTGAACACTGGAAGGGGCTGCCCAGGGAGGTTGTGGAGTCTCCTTCTCTGGAGATATTCCAAACCTGCCTGGACGTGTTTATGTGTGACCTGCTCTAGGTGTTCCTGCTCCAGAAGGGGGTATGGAGTAGACGATCTTTCAGGGTCCCTTCCAGTCCCTAATACTCTGTGATTCTGTGAAAATACAGAACAGAAGACCCTTTCCTGTAAGAAGGTTCTCAATCTGATTTTCCATCAAAGTTGGAAGTGCTGTGAGGCCAAGGTCAGTATTTGCTGTGGTGGCTACCTCCACCTGCAGTGCCTGGCTGGCAGCCGGCCGAGCTGATGGACAAA
Organism: Jacana jacana; assembly: GCA_013400555.1. Taxonomy (NCBI): domain Eukaryota; kingdom Metazoa; phylum Chordata; class Aves; order Charadriiformes; family Jacanidae; genus Jacana; species Jacana jacana. The sequence goes on from VZTM01015123.1 coordinate 47,670, forward strand.
TGAGACTTGTAACTCCCAACTCCCTGCAACTGGTTTGGCTGCCTCTCCTGTTTCTGTGGTAACAGTATTTGGATCAGCAGAAACAAGGTAGAAAAGAACATTCTAAAGCTCGCAGATTTAATGCCTTGCCTTGTTTTTTAGCATGCCAGTTTCTATGGAAATGACTCTAGAGAGTCAACATTCTTGTTAATTTTATGTGCTGGTTCCCTTCACAGTTTGGGTGGTGGTGTGGTTTTTGACCTTGAATGCCATATAAATCAGTATCAGATACATAAAAACAACATATGGGGGTTTCATACCATTTTAATACTTGATTTGATTTGACCTTTCTTTGCGTGAAAATAGGAAGGGAAAGACAGCCAGGGGCCAGCAGCTGAGAATTACACGTCTCACTTACCAATTTCATATGTGGGCTGCCAACAAACCTGAAGTTTCAAGTGGCAATATCCAAAAAACACTTACTATCTTCGAGAGAGCCTGGATTTAAAAATAAGATAAACATCAGTTAAGACACCACAGAAAATATTTCAGCTGTTTTCTCCACAGTTTTTATTCTGGTTTCAAGAAGTCAAGACTGCTATGTTTTCTTTGCCCCAGGAGGTGCTTCTTCCAGTGAATACTGGATGTGTGTAGTTCTGGTCTGTTTTCTCCCAGACCAGCTAGTGCCTCCTCTGCTGAACAGCAACATGCTGCTTTTCTAGATCCAGACCTAGATTTTCTCTGGTGATCAAAAACAGCTTGTAGAAAGAATTAAGGAACGACTTAACTGGCATATATGTCTGCTTCTGCTTTCCTGATGTTCTGGTGGACTGTAGCAAGTCTGTTTTCAATGGAAGCTCTTGCTCTTCTCCTTCCTATAATCCCTATGCTATAAAAAGAGATGGAGAGGGTAGTTTTAATGGATAATTAACTGTAACTAACAACTGATGTGAAATTATAAGGCCTGAAAACTCTTCATATGACATCCTGTTTCATTTACCATGAAGTATGCAAGGGCTTTCTAGTATTGGGAATTATTTTTAACACTCTTACTGTTTTCCTTTATATGCTTACAGTTGTAGCATTCCAGCATTTTTTTAAGAAGTATATAGCATTATTGAAATAAGTCCTATTATATGAGAGGCAGCCTAAATAATCCATATTGTGGTATTATTTTGGTAGTGCTGCAAGATGCTATTTCTGGCCTACTGCAGTATCTTTGCTTCCTAATCAGTGAATATACCTGTGTGCCATGCAGAACACGTGTGGTATATTTATTAACAGAAAGATGAATCAGAGAAGGGTAGCATCTTCTAATTACAGGCCCTGTTTGGACTTGCATTCCAGCTGAAATAAGATTACTTTGAAGCACAGCACTTGTAGGGAATTTAAACTGGCAGCCTACCTCTGATGCAACCCTGAAGTTTCAGGGTGCCATCTGGGCTGCTATCTTTCATCTTTCTCATGTTACGTAGTTACTTAAATAAATAAGCTGTGGCATCTGTCAATAGATTGATGATCTCTGCTTTTTAAAATAAGTTTGTGTTGACTGCTGCCAAATGTCTTGCTTTTATCATTCTAGAAATTTATTTTGTATTTTATTGTACCTGGGGTGTTGCAGATTGTTGTTTTTATAACACTTCCTGTACAGGAATAGAGCTTCCATATTATTTATTAGAGGATATTTTTTACTCATCTATGTTTTGTTCACTGTTTCTAATTATGCAGCAGTATTTTGTAGGCTATAAATGGTGTTAGAGCACTAAGGAATCTTTTGGGGCTTAAGTTAAAAGGGGGAAAAAAAAAAAAGATTAACGTCCAAAACCCCCCATTGCCTGTGTCTCTGATGATACTAGAGGGAAGCACTGAAATTAGATGTAACTATTGCAAGCTCTAAGCTATAGAACAGTGGAAAATTATTTTAGATTATTTCTGTTTGAACAGTATGCGATTGCCTGTTCAGAAGGCAGAGTTTTGCTGAAGTGACCACAACTGACTTTTGTGTTGCTTCATGTGTGTTGCAACAAAGTCAGAGAACTTCCTTGAGGAACTTCCTTCCTCAGTCAGGGGTATGAACTTGCAGTTGTGTGATCATTGGACATTTACACATATAAAGAAAAGTCTCAGTGACTTAGTTTGCATGCTTGTGTGCAATTAAGGTCAAGTATCCTTACAATTTTGAAGTCCCCCAGTAAAGACATTAGTTGCAAGGATCGTTCTTTGATTCATAGTAGCAAGTTAGGATCACCTTCCCAAGTCTTTGAATACCTGGGTTTGGAGGGAACCTCTGGAGGTCACCCAGTTCAATCCCTACTCAGAGCAGGGCCGGCTAGAACANGCGCTTTGCTAGGTGGGAAGGTCTCATAGTAGAAAAGAAAGGGGCTACGTTCTCCATCCCGTAGGGGAAGGAAAGGAAACGTTTATATGAGAAAAAGAAATGTATAGATTTTTCTGGTTTGTTTTCCGTGGACTTCCAGGTCCAAACATAGATCTGGAATAATTCAAGTAACAGCAATGTCAGACACTAGAGAATCTTAAAGAAAATCCTCCCCATATAAACTCATTAGTAACNTGCAGTATCTTTGCTTCCTAATCAGTGAATATACCTGTGTGCCATGCAGAACACGTGTGGTATATTTATTAACAGAAAGATGAATCAGAGAAGGGTAGCATCTTCTAATTACAGGCCCTGTTTGGACTTGCATTCCAGCTGAAATAAGATTACTTTGAAGCACAGCACTTGTAGGGAATTTAAACTGGCAGCCTACCTCTGATGCAACCCTGAAGTTTCAGGGTGCCATCTGGGCTGCTATCTTTCATCTTTCTCATGTTACGTAGTTACTTAAATAAATAAGCTGTGGCATCTGTCAATAGATTGATGATCTCTGCTTTTTAAAATAAGTTTGTGTTGACTGCTGCCAAATGTCTTGCTTTTATCATTCTAGAAATTTATTTTGTATTTTATTGTACCTGGGGTGTTGCAGATTGTTGTTTTTATAACACTTCCTGTACAGGAATAGAGCTTCCATATTATTTATTAGAGGATATTTTTTACTCATCTATGTTTTGTTCACTGTTTCTAATTATGCAGCAGTATTTTGTAGGCTATAAATGGTGTTAGAGCACTAAGGAATCTTTTGGGGCTTAAGTTAAAAGGGGGAAAAAAAAAAAAGATTAACGTCCAAAACCCCCCATTGCCTGTGTCTCTGATGATACTAGAGGGAAGCACTGAAATTAGATGTAACTATTGCAAGCTCTAAGCTATAGAACAGTGGAAAATTATTTTAGATTATTTCTGTTTGAACAGTATGCGATTGCCTGTTCAGAAGGCAGAGTTTTGCTGAAGTGACCACAACTGACTTTTGTGTTGCTTCATGTGTGTTGCAACAAAGTCAGAGAACTTCCTTGAGGAACTTCCTTCCTCAGTCAGGGGTATGAACTTGCAGTTGTGTGATCATTGGACATTTACACATATAAAGAAAAGTCTCAGTGACTTAGTTTGCATGCTTGTGTGCAATTAAGGTCAAGTATCCTTACAATTTTGAAGTCCCCCAGTAAAGACATTAGTTGCAAGGATCGTTCTTTGATTCATAGTAGCAAGTTAGGATCACCTTCCCAAGTCTTTGAATACCTGGGTTTGGAGGGAACCTCTGGAGGTCACCCAGTTCAATCCCTACTCAGAGCAGGGCCGGCTAGAACAGGTTGCCCAAAGCCCTGTCCGGTTTGGTTTACAGATTTTCTACTAATCAACTTATTTTTCCCCAAACTTGGAATTTCTTCATGCCTACTTGTACAGGTCTGATACAAAGGAATAGAAAAATAAGATGTTTTTAGTCCCAAATACAAGAAGAGTCTTGAGAGCGGCTTTGTTTTAGTAAGTCGAATTTATATACCTCTGGTATATTCTGAAGAACTTCGTGGACAGGCAGATCTTGGCCAATCACAGTCTTATGCCTTTTGTCCTGGTTCCAAGTTGTCTTGTCATTGCTAGCGTTTGTACGTTGTAAGATGTGTCCTAGTAAGCTGCTGAAGGAACATTGGTGATTTAAGCCATTGTGTTTACCTTTGCAGTAGCCTGTAGCAACACATGTGGTTAAAGTAGCTCCGCTGACAAGCAGTAATTCATTAAAGCTGAGCGCTCAGTCATATATCCCAGCCTGAATCTAAGCCAGGATGTTCAGCAGTTTTGAAGCTGTGGGCCAGATGCCAGTTTGGGGCTATGTCTGAGGAGCTGTTGCACTGATTTCCAGACTTGCATGGAGTCACCAGTAGTGGAGTAGTTAAGTACTTTGGCTTGCATAGCCATAGTGAGAGTGAAATGTCATTTGGACATTCAAATAAAGTTGTCCATGATCAGAGTATGTACCATGCTCCCAGAAGTGTATCTGGGATCTAGATAATCAGCAACCTCTGTTGTAACTGCAGACAGTGTAATTGTTGCTTTCCCTTCATTATGAGCTACTTGTTTTCCTGAGTGATCTGTGAAAGCACTGGGAATTTGACACTGGTGGTATGCCAAGTCAGGAGAATGTCTGCAGCGCTTTGCTAGGTGGGAAGGTCTCATAGTAGAAAAGAAAGGGGCTACGTTCTCCATCCCGTAGGGGAAGGAAAGGGAATGTTTATATGAGAAAAAGAAATGTATAGATTTTTCTGGTTTGTTTTCCGTGGACTTCCAGGTCCAAACATAGATCTGGAATAATTCAAGTAACAGCAATGTCAGACACTAGAGAATCTTAAAGAAAATCCTCCCCATATAAACTCATTAGTAACCAAAGGAAAGAATATCTACTACGAAGTTCCCTTTTGA
>VZTM01015124.1:0-12435 GCA_013400555.1 Jacana jacana
ACATACCTACTTTACAACTTTCCACATTGTGGAGTCTATTTCCAATCATCAACAGCTCTCAGCTTTTCCTCATAGGACAGATGCACCAGTTCCTTAATCATCTTCTTGGCCCTTCATTGGTGTCATGGTAAAATAGAACCAACTTTCTGTTCAGTAATTTTACTTCTTAGCTAGGCCTCATCTAACTCTGAAATTAACAACATATTGTGCAGAAGACTCTTCCTGCTCAGAGTGATAAGGTCTATATTTATAGTCAATGCCAAGGAATGGTATGTAGAGAGGCTCTTGCTATAACAACCAAGGTCAGCTAATTTCATTTGTTGCCCCATTGGACGCTCAGAAACAGAAAAGCATAGAGGAGTCCCATCTGCAGGGAGGAAGGGACAGGACAGGTGACCCAAACTTGACCGACAGGGGTATTCCATCCCATCTGACTCATGCTCAGTATAAAAGCTGAGGGATCAAAGGGTCAGCTCTTTTTCTTCAGTGTCTGACATCCTAGGAGAACCCTGTCTGTTCATCTGCCTTTGATCCCGATCCATGTGCTCCTGACTCCAGATTTAGAATCCAGTTCCCATCTGTCTCTGAGTCCAGTCTGGGACTTCCCCAGTGCCTGCCAGTGACGTCATCCTGGGAGCTCGATACAATTTTGTATATATAGTATTTATTTCATTATTTCCTTTTTATTTTTTATTAATTATTCATTCAAGCAGTTTAGTTCCTTCTAAACTCATAAATCTCTTTATCCCTCCTCCTCCCCTTGAAGCGAGAGGTAGGGGGATAGAATCTGTCACCCATAATTGGCCATCTCAGTCTAAACCACAACAGTTGGACTCTCCCCAGTAGTGCCATCAATCTCTTGTACTGGGGAGCCCAATACTGGAAACTCCAGAAGTGGCCTCACCAGTGCTGAGCACAGGGGAGTGATCACTTCCCTTAACCTTGCTGGCAATACTTTGCCTAATGCAGCCCAGGATACCATTAGCCACCTTTGCAGCACAGACACATTTCCGGTTCATGTTTAAACTGGTGTCCATCAGGACTCCCAAGGCCTCTTCTGCAAAGCTGCTTTCCAGCTGGGCAGCCCCCAGCATGTACTGCATGGGGTTGTTCTCCCCAGGTGCAGGACTTGGAACTTCCCCTTGATGAGCTTCACAAAGTTCCTATCTGCCCATTTCTCCAGCCTCTCAAGGTCTGGTGGATAGCAGCACCATCCTCTAGTGTATTAGCCACTCCTCCCTGTTTTGTATTATCTGTGAACTTGCTGAAGGTGCACTCTTCCCTATCAACCAGATCGTTAATGAAGACGTTGAACAGGATCAGACCCATTATCAGCCCCTGGGGTACACCGCTAGTTACAGGCCTCCAACTAGATTTGGTGACACTGTTGACCACCCTCTGGGCCAGTTTTCAATCCACCTCACTGTTTGCTCAGCCAGCCCATACATCAACAAGGATCTTACGGAACAATGTCAAAGGTCTTTCTGAAGCCCAGTTAGACTATATCCACTGCTCTCCCCTTAAGCAGACTTGAGAGTACTGGTGGATGAAAAATTGGACATTAGCCAGCAATGCCTACCCACATCTCAGAAAAGCAACCATATCCCGGGCTGCATCCAAAGAAGCATGGCAAGCAAGTCAAGGGAGATGATTTTGCCCCTCTACTCTGCTCTCATCAGATCCCACCTGAACTACTGTGTCCAGCTCTGAAATTACATGGACCTGTTAGAGTGGATGCAGAGGAGGGCCACGAAGATGATCAGAGTTGGAGCACCTCTCCTATGAAGACAGGCTGAGAGAGTTGAGGTTGTTCAGCCTGGAGAAGTCTCCAGGGAGACCTTATTGCAGCCTTTCAGTCCTTAAAGGGGGCTTATAAGAAAGATGGGGACAGACTTGTAACAGGAAAACAGGTAATGGTTGCAAACTGAAAGGGGTATAGATCTATACTAGATATAAGGAAGAAATTTTTTACGATGAGGGTAGTAAAAGACTGACACAGGTTTCCTAGAGACGTGGTCAGTCCCATCCCTGGAAACCTTCAAGGTCACGTTGGACAGGGCTCTAAGTAACTTGATCAAGTTGAAGATGTCCCTGCTCACTGCAGTAGGGATTTGGAGTAGATGATTTCTAAAAGGTCCCTTCCAACCCAAACCATTCTATGACACTTGCTTTCCTCCAGTCACAGAATGATATAGGGTTGGAAGGGACCTCTGGAGATCATCTAGTCCACCCCCCCTGCCAAAGCCAGGTCCACCTAGAGCAGGATCAGGTCAGGGAATATTTAGGCAAACTGGACATAGTCCATGGGCCCCGATGGGATTCACCCACAACTGCTGAGGGAACCGGCAGATGTCATTGTGAGGCCACTCCTGATAATCTTGGATTGATCATGGCAACTGGAAGAAGTGTCCAAGGACTGGGGACTGACATGCTGGAGAGCAGCTCTGAGGAAAAAGACCTGGCTCTGGCAGGGGTCCCTTCCAACCCCATATCATTCTGTGATTTGGTGATTTGTTCCCCCCCCCCGCCCCGTCTTCGGAATCTTATGTGGGATAATTTTTAATTAAATAACAGTATTACAGCTGAAGCACACTAGCAGCAGGAAACAGGCTCGTTTCTCTAAGAGCCAAATAAGGAAGTGGACCAAACCAGATGCAGGGGACAGATATAGCAATGTGTGTGGCATTAGCAAAGGACAGCACAAACAGTAACAACATCTGGGCATGCAGAATATAAGAAGTTTAGTCCAGAAGGCTTTTAATACAGCAGTGGCACTGTGAATTGTAGTAAGGGGCTAGAGTAATACATTGGAATTTACGACAGTATTGGAAAAGAAAATTGAGAGGAAAGAGAGTGCAAACTTTGAGACAGTTGAGAAACTCGAACTCAGGTATGGAAAAAGGCAGTTCTGAGTGTGATCAGGCCTAAGTTTTCTATAATCAGAACCCTAATTTGCAGGCTAACACCCCTACCATCATTCATAAAATTACTTTTAGAGATGCACATGCAAACACACCACTGAAATTTTAGATTCCACCATCCTTTGCATTACATTGTGATTTCAGTTATTCCTGTACAAATAGTCCCAATCTCAACGGTTCAGGTTTCCCAACATCACACTTCAGCATTTGGGCTACTGGTTAGATGTCTTATCCAGTCCACTTTTTCTCTACTCCCCTGTATACAGTTTATACCTATCAGGTATCAATAAACTGTACAAATAGTAATTTATCAGTATGGTATGCATTTATGCAATATGGAGCTATATTCCACTTCATTTTTTCTTTCTGCATTAATTAGTTAAGTTCTATGTTTTACTTTATATGGCTTACAAAAGAAACATCCTTATGAGTATGAATAACAAAATAAGATTACTTTCTGGTATTTTGAAACTTATTCTTTACAAACATCACGGGTTACCTATAGCTGAGAACAATTGCTGTTTACATTGCACCACAATGTACTGCAGCATCTTAAGAAAACTTATGAAAAAATACCTCCTTTCCGGCCAATTCTACTATCCATAAACTTCTCAATAGTTTCAAATTCATCTTCTTCATGCTGTGGGACATCTTCTCCACAAACTTCCAACAAGTCATCAGAATCTGTCTTGGTTTCTTCAGCTTCTTTGTAACTAACATTGACTGTTGCTTGGCGACGAGTTCCTCTCTTGTCGTAGTCATCATCATCCGATGAATCAAGCTGCCTCTTTTTCTGTCCTGCAATCTTTTTGCTGCTTTTTGGCTCAATTCTTGAACACAATAAGATAGAACACAATGGTGTGGTTTCAACAGGGACAACTACAAGCCTTCCATATTTGTTTCTGAATACATATATTTCATGACTGCTCAGTTACACCACTTTCAGTTGGAGCAGACAGGAATGAGGTATGCAGCACAAGCCACTGGTATGGTAACATCTTTTGTAGCTTAAAAATATTCAAATTTTGTAAGAAATATTAATGTTTTCATTTGCCTGTATAATAGCATAATACTTGATTACAAATTAGAAATATTAACAAAGTACTTCTTACCTGCTTGGAGGTTTCTGGCTTCTGACCTTTTTTTTTGGCTCATAGTCAGATTCACTGTCTTCACAACTGCTTTTCTCTTTATCTTCTTCTGATTCACAATCAGAGCCAGTTCCTGATAATGACCCTGACCCAGACATTTGCCAGTCTTCACTGTACATATTGAGAGACAAAACAGTAACTCGTATTAGGGGGTTTTGGGGTTTTTTTTGGTTTGGGTTTTTTTTTTTGAGTTTTATTTGTTTGTTTTGTTTTTAAATCAGGTTTTCAACACAGCCTTGCTGCTTTAATTTCAAGATTCTTCACGGAAATAAAAATGTTATAATAGTCATTTCAGCTGGAAGGACAGAAACTTATCATGAATGGATAACAGGTAAAAATACCCAATGGCTTCAAAGGGAGTTGAATTAAGTTTTTTGTTATCAAGAGGTAGATATAAAAAAGAAATAAAACAAAAAAACTGGATTTCTGTATAAATTAAAGCTTTAATAATTGAGTTAATTTGACATCAATAAACCTAAAGTCCTTAACAAGACTTAAGCTGGAAAGATACATATTTACTGGAACTTACCTATGCTCAAGTCATAAAACCCCATAACATTATATCTTACAGGATCTAAAATTCTCTAATAGCCATGTTCCCTGTGCCTCATGTGAATTCAGCACAGGAAACAAAAATAATGCAGAATCAGATTTGAAAAACACACAGAAAGACTTGAACCACGGCAACCTGAGAGGCATTGGCTTCCAGTGCTTCGCATCCATGCAGGATACTATGAGTAAGCCACTTGTGACTCCTAGTGGCAGCATCTCTGTGCTCCTGCTTAGCTGAGATCTACTTTGCAACAGGAAAGATGCACCCCTCCTCCTTTTAGGCAACTCAGAGTTTGGTGCGATTTTCCCTCCCCAACCTGGGCCACATAACAATACAACAGACCAGAACATTATAGCAACCCCTTAGTGCACCTGGCTCCTGTGACTCTTATCACTTGGGAAACAGTAACAGTAATCAATCACTCCTGACAACATATGGATTGTGGGCCAAAGAGGGGGGTGATACCAGAACTTCACAATCTAGAAAGTTCTGGGCTTGAACAACTGATGGAAAGTACCAGAATATTCCATTGTCCAAGTTGAGCTGGAGTGTGAAAGTACCCGACCAAAGTCAACTATCTTGGACCCCATATGTAGCGATTCTAGTGAAACCCTTCGAGCTCTTCTGGATTACAGTGGGCTGTGACCAGCATCTCCCCTGAGTCTGGACACTACTCGGGCAGATACCTCGAGCATTAAAAGGTCAATCCTCTTGAGTCTCAATTATTACACGCTGAGGAATGCTGTGCATTGTGAGTATTTACTCTGAACTGGAGAAGAGGGAAATTTTAGCTCTCTTTCATCCCCCTCTCCATCCATGTGTCTCTAATTAGCTCTTACAAGTGTGGCTGTTCTTATACTTTTCTGGATCCAAATATATTCTGTCCATTTGTCTGTGTGAGTGTAAGGAATCAAAAGGGGCACCTGTCAGCTCACTGGAGTTGGCCACTGTTGAAGAGATCTATGGTCCTAGCAGTTAGAACTCAGGTGTGTGTGAGTATCTCTCAAATAGTGTATGTTTGTGTTCATATGCATATGTACTGTTTTGGGATACCTTACAGCAAGTTAGTGTGAATCTGTAATAAAGTCGCTGTTCAATTATTTTGTTAAATCATCTTGTAAATCCTTAAATCAGTTAATCATTAAGTGCTGCTAAAATTCAACCTATTGATCTGCCTCAAATCATTAATAGATTTTGAATTGCTGCTAAATCATAACCATGTCAAATATTTCCATCCATGACACATGCATTCTTGAAACGTTGCTAAATCTTTATGCTACTATCTATTCTCAGGTTTAGGGGTCTTTGATCAAGATGCTCAAACAGTACTAATGGCCTTCAAAGGTGGAATATTACTCAAAGACCTTTTCATTACATTTCAGCTCAGGAAGCCTAAGAATTAGTGCTTTGACACTTCTTTCACTTAAATATGCATTGGTCCTAGAAGTTACATTTTCATTGCAGTCAATACATCTGTGTGTCTTGGAAATACTATAGAATAATCTGTCTCCTTAAAATGTTGGGGTTTTGGTTTTTTTTTCTGCAAGCAGTAAATTAAAGAACAAACAACTCCCCCAAAATGAAAACAAAAAAATTCCACCCCAAACCAATAAACTCCCCCCACTCTATGCAAATCCACAACTGGTATTTATTCAGAGATATAGAGAATATCAAACACCATACTCTAGGGCTTGGATCCTGTACTAAGTTATATATAGAGAAATCTGATCTGCATGCCAGATAACAACTGCAAACATACTTGTTAAAAATCGGTATAAGTCAAAACTGAAGCACTGGATATATGAAGTTATTTGGCTATTACTTTCTAAACTGAAGTATCTTTCCTGTAACAGGGTATGTTATTAGGTGTAATCACATTCTTAAGTAACAGAAGACTGTGAATAACAATTCATTACTAGAGAAATACTATTTCGCATTGCAAGTTTTTTTGCCCCACCCCATTTCTTGGAAGATATTATACTGGCAACCCTGAATATTGAGATGATTCAATTAACTGGAGAAGAGGAATGAGAGAACAATTTCTATGCACTGTTCATAAAAACAAACAAAACACCAAAAAAAACTCCAACCAAACCCCACAAAACCTCAAATAAAACACAAACAAAAACACTGCTCCACATACACACAGGTTATTACCAATGAGAAGGTATAACCTTTTTTACAAACTTTTTCCTCTACAGCTTAAAATCAGCTGAATTTTAACTTAGCTTTATTGACTAACCAAGAGAGTTTATTACTGTCAAACCTGTAATAATTTTTGTGGTTTTGCCTCTAAAGTGTTTAAAAGCTTGGTATGAACCATGGGATTCCAACTTAAATTTTATGAGACATCCTACTTCAGTAGTTTGCTATGTCTTCAATAATTTTGGGGGAGGATCTTCAGCTGAAAAATATGCTGCAAATAAGATTACTTTAAAAATAAAAAGTGCTGATGAATGTTTTTCAATAACACTGTAGGTAATGCAGTCTTTTGTTTGGAAATGAAGTGATATATATGTTCCTTTGAAAATATTTATTTTAAAATATNTCATATTCTTTGTGTTTTATCCTCCCCCCTCAGTGTACCCACTGATACTGAATAAGATCAGGATTACTATTGATTTTGTATTTCTCTATCTACAAATATACCATGTCAACAGCACTCTAGAAAACACTACAAAATTCTTAAAATATAATTATTGTGCCTACATATAGTCAGTTTAGACTGCTGCAGGATAATAAATCAAGATGAAGGTTCTATCAAAAGTCTAATAAAATCTCCTGCCCTTTGAGAGCTCTCTCACCCCTCATATCCTCTCACATTTAAATAGCACTAAAAAAAATTTGAGAATAGCACGTTTCTTCTCTCTCCATACCTAAACAAAAAATAATAAATATATAAATTAACCTTAAAATTATTTCCCTAAAATCAAAGATTAAATTTAGATCATTTTTATTCTGAGAGTCTTCAAAACCAGAGTAATTAGCAACAGCTATAAATTAATATTTTAACTATATGTGATTGATTCTTAACAATGAGCATCTAAATCTGACTGAAAAAATTATTAAAGACTTGTGATCACAATGCTTACTTTTTTTTTTAATATATAAAGAAGGAAATATGAGTCTGCTTTAAAATACGTTATAATTCACAATCACTAGTGCCCTTAAAAGATATTCCTACTTCACAAAGTCAACTTTTATTTAACCTACAGTTTAGGTTTTAAAAAATCTCTAAAATTGAAGTATGATTTTTAAAATACAATAATTCTTTTATAACTGTTATAAAAGTTACAAAAATCTAGCTTTCTACTCCATATTAGTACTTTTGAAACTGCAGCTGCTACCTTTATATAGAAACAATAATGGAAAAGTCTTTTAAGATTTTTAACTGTCTTTATGGAACTCAGAATGCAATGAAAGTTAATACTATGTGACTTGAAAATTTTGTCCATACATCACAGAACAGTTAACTAAAAATAGCAATCTAAACTGATATTATTTTGGCACAGCTCACCTGAAAACATGCAACTAAATATTACCACCACCCCCAGTTCCTTATAAACATGTCAGATATTTGAACATTACTCATTACTTTTATAGAGTAAAACCAGACTTAAACACAGACAAGCTCTGAACAGATCTTGGCTCTACATAATTTTATTCTAACATATGAAGTAATGACATGCATGTTTACATTTTATTTACTAACTTATATGTTATTCACCTCTTCTGAACCACTGTCTGGTGAGGCTGCCTTCTGCTGTCCTTGCTTCTTGAGCACCGCTGATCTCTGCACAGCAAGTATACTTGGACTGGATTTCCAAAACTGAATTGGAATTCAGATACAAGAGTCATTTAAACCTATTGAAACTTTAAAGTTTACCACATTTTTCTTAAGATGAGCAGCATCAGTATTAAGATGGTCTCAATTTTATTAATAATAAAAAACTCACTATAAAATACTTCATGCATTGATAATGTTGGATAGCTTTTTAAAGTAGCAAGACTTCTGCAGAGGGGAATGTTATATGAGAATTGCTGGCACAATTTTTACAGTAAGTATAACAACAGTTGTACATGCTTCCGTGTTATTAAGATAAGTTTTTTTCAAAAATAAACTTTTAAACTGCTCTAGGTAAGCCCTTTCAGTCTGCTTAGCTGATACATTTTTGCTTCATATGTGAATACCGAAGTACATAGAACAATAGAATATCTCAAGTTGGAAGGGACCCAATAAGGATCATCGAATCCAATTCCCTGCTTCTCACCAGACTACCTAACACTAATCCATATGAATAAGAGCCTTGTCCAGATGCTCTTTGAAATCTGACAGGCTTAGTGTCATGACCACTTCCCTGGGGAGCCTGTTCCAGTGACCAACCACCCTCTCAGTGAAGAGCCTTTTCCTAATGTCCCATCTGATCTTGCCCTGATGCAGCTTCATTCCATTCCCTTGTGTCTTATCGCTGGTCACCAGAGAGGAGATCAGCATCTCTCCCTCCACTACCCCCCTTGAAGTTATAGACTGCGATGAGGGCACCCCTCAGCCTTCTCTTCTCCAAGCTGAACAAACCAAGTGACCTCAGCTGCTCCTCATAAGTCTTGCCATCAAGACCTTTCACCATCCTAGGCATCCTCCACTGCACACACTATACTAGTTTGAAGTCCTTCTTATATTGAGGTGCCCAAAACTGCACACAGTACTTGAGGTGGGGCCACACCAGTGCAGTGTAGAATGGGAAAATCACCTCCCTCGATCAACTATACTGTGCTTGCTGCACCCCAGAACCTGGTTGGCCCTTTGGGCTGCCGGGACACACTGTTGACTCATATTCAACTAGTCATCAATCCAAGCCTCCATATCTCTTTCTGGGTGGCTGCTCTCCAGCCTCTTATCCCCCAATTTGTATGTATAATCAGGATTACCCCATCCCAGGTGGAGAANATCAAGACCTTTCACCATCCTAGGCATCCTCCACTGCACACACTATACTAGTTTGAAGTCCTTCTTATATTGAGGTGCCCAAAACTGCACACAGTACTTGAGGTGGGGCCACACCAGTGCAGTGTAGAATGGGAAAATCACCTCCCTCGATCAACTATACTGTGCTTGCTGCACCCCAGAACCTGGTTGGCCCTTTGGGCTGCCGGGACACACTGTTGACTCATATTCAACTAGTCATCAATCCAAGCCTCCATATCTCTTTCTGGGTGGCTGCTCTCCAGCCTCTTATCCCCCAATTTGTATGTATAATCAGGATTACCCCATCCCAGGTGGAGAATACAGCACTTACTCTGGTTAAATTTCATACAGTTGGTGATTGCCCAGCTCTCTAGCCTATCCAGATCTCTCTGTAAGGCCTCTCTACCCTCAAGGGACTCCACAGCTCCTCCTAGTTTAGTATCATCAGCAAATTTATTTAATGTACATTCAATTCCTGCACCCAGATCATTTATAAAAAAACTAAAGAGAACTGTCCCTAATATTGAGCCCTGGGGAACTCCACGTACGACTGGCCACCAGCCTGATGTAACCCCATTTACTACAACACTTTGAGCCCAACCCATCAGCCAATTTTCACCCATTGTATTATGAACTTTTCTAGCTGTGTGCTGGACATTTTCTTCAGAAGAATACTGTGGAGAGAAATATCAAAAGCATGAACAACAAACAAAAAAAGCATCCACAACAAAAGAATCCTTAACAGCCTTTGAATCCTATGGCAGGAAATATTTTATTACCTTTCATAAATATCATTCAAATTAAGGCCATATTATACAGAAACATAGGAGAGTTCAGGTAACTTTCATCTGTTGCATTTAAGGGATTTTTAAACACCGCTTTTTCCTTTTTTTTCTTTTTCTTCTAAATTTGGCAAACTTTTTCCCCATACAGAAGACAAGCTGTGTCTAAATCTGAGATTACATTTATTGATATGAAGAAACTAAACATTAGAGAGACAACTTTTAAGAAATTTTAGAAATAACAACATTATGCGTGGCACTGTCTTCAAAAATATGCAATAAGTTAATAGGTGCTTCTGCATGATAAAATTTAGGTAATTGTCTAACTGTAGGTATTTATAGAGATGAGAATTTAAGATCCCAATGTTTGTTATGAGAGCTTAGCATGTGCATTCACTAACCCAATCAAGGTAACATTCTAAGTAAAAATTATGGGGGGGTTGTTTGTTTAAATTAAAACTGCTTTTGTAACTACTCTGCAGTGGTTCCCCCCCCAAAGGGTTAATTTATGTTTTGGTTTACCTCAGATCCATCAACTTTTGGTGGTGGTTTAGCTTGAACTTGTTTCTTCTCTCTAGATGTGTCAGACTCTGATTCTGATTGACTGCCTGACTCTGAAACAGACTCAGAGTCACTGCTACCTGATTGACTGCTACTTCCATCACTACTGCTTCCAGAGCTTGAATCAGATCCAGAAGCTGATGCTGACCCAGAATCATCATCCGATTGGCTACAATTAAAAGTTAACAGGATATTACACAATGGCGAATTAAATAGGATTTTTAAAAAAATAAAAATATCACACTAAAAATACTTTAGCTTCACCTATAAATCAATTGTTAGGTTAGCCCAGACACATTAATAGCATACAAATGAAAGCACTGGATTAAATATATCAGGAATGAAAATTCACAGTTTAATCAGATACTTTTCACTAAACATTAAAAGGAGAAAGAGAGAGAGAAAAGGGAGAATATTAATCATTAATGTAGAGGAGTCAAACAAGTGTATTTTTCACCCACCCAAACCCTCAATTAGCTCTATGGAATCACACATATTTTCTGTATATACACACACACAATTATTTTAAGTCTTTTTAGATCAACAGTGTGTATCGTCTGTGTGTTCCCCCCCCCCGCTTTTTTTGAGCATGTGTTTCTTCAAAGCAAATATAAGCTCTGTTTTGTTTCCCTAGTTTTACTTTTCTCATAAACACAATAGGGGGGGAAAATTAACTTTAAGGAAGTACTTGTTGCAAACTATAGTTCATGTTGTGATTTGGACCAACTATATACAAAGTACTACCAAACACTTGATTAAATCAAGTTTTTATAAAAGTAACTGGAAAACCAGAAGTGTGTTAGTGTGCGGCTACACATAATATAAATCCATTCAGACCATCTAATACTGTTAGAATAACAATAGTAAAATTCCCCACTGAGACAAACTCTGAATTTGTCACTGATTATATGACTTGTGTCAAGTCATATGATCACTGACGTTAGCATATTCCTGAGCCACTGGATTATTCTACCTGTACATTCATTTCACACTAGACTTAACGTATTTAAACAGAATAATATTTGATGTTAAACATTTATTTCATGATTATTCAAAGCCAGAAACATTTGGGTTTCTAAAACAATTTTACAAAGGAGCAGAGTTAAAACTTTAATTAAATTTCTCATTAGGTTAAATAATACCATACTGTAGAGATATCACGAGAGAAAACATTGGAATTACAACACCACACGAGCAAAATAATTTTAAATTATGTACACTTGGGTTGCAAGCATTTAAAAAGAAACAAACCCCCAGCAAAGATAATACCAAAATCCAGAACAATAAAAACCCCAAAGCTGATATCAAAGTCTAAGCCTATCGCTATCAGCACAATTCATCTGGCTGTTAGCCAACAAGGGTGTGCATGTGGGGGGTGGCAGTAGGCTGATCATCTTTTGCACTAGAACACACTTAACTGAGAACATTTATAGCCACAAAACAGAACCACTACTCTCCCTAATTTAATTGTACTAGTGAGGGAAAACAAAACAAAACAAAA